>DF237085.1:108519-137767 GCA_000708835.1 Klebsormidium nitens | reverse complement strand
GTAGTAGTAGAGGCAGCCTAGTAGCGGCTAGGCTAGCGGCTAGCCTCCTGAGGCTGGAGCCTGAGGCTGAGGCGACGAGCTTCTCAGATTCTTTCATACTTCAACAGGACATGCAAGTTGTTAGGTGTTAGGCAGTGCATGGCGCATCCTGAATCTGAAAGGACGGTTGGTAACGGTCCCGTGGAATCTAGGTAGATCAGGTGGCGCAATGAACCAGCACCAGCAGCAGGGGGACGGGACGGCCGATGGGTATGGATATGGTGCTGGTGGGGCTGGAGGCAAGAGCAGCAAGGCACGCAAGCATGCGGGCGGTAGAAACAGCACCCCTTACGCTCGGCCAGCGACAGGCCGGCACGCTGCTGCGGGGCCCTCAAATGCCGCAGCTTTGGGTAGCGCGAAAGCGAATGGGGGACAGGCAACTTCTGCCGGCCCAGGCGAGTTGGCAAGGCCATTGAAGAATAATGGCTGGTGGGGAGCACTTTCGAGCATCGCCTCTGGCGCAGCGCATCTCGTGACGACTCCACTCAGCTTCTTCAAGAGCGATCCGCGTCCTGAGAATGAGAAACAAGGTGAGAGCTCGCATCTTTTCTGCATGACGATCGGGTGACTAGTGCCGCTACAACTGTGAGGAAGCTGCCAGTTTTTGCTCGCTGATGAGGTGGTTTAGATACAATGAGTCAGTTGAAAACATGCAGCGTGCTGTCTCAAATCAATCGTGCCCGTCAATACTTCTTGGATACTCCTAGCCTCTAGGCTCGCTTTCAAGCACGATTATGGCAAGAGGTCAGCGATTGAAGCATGTTACTTTTGAGCATCCGCGTGGCTGGATGGAAATCAGCAGCATTCTACACAGATTGATTATGAGGAGCTGCTATCCGGGATCTGTTTATCACAGAGTTTTGTTGTCTACTTTGCAGATGCTGATGTAAAAGAAAATGGAGATTCAGAGGTTGGTCCCAGCGGACGGGCTAGACAACCAGAAAGAGAAGACTCAGAGGTTAGCTCAATCGTTCATCCATGATGGATTTGAGCATTGTCAGGAGCTTGGTGGCTGATTGTGCAAGTTTTAGGGTTTTAGTTGATGTAGCTGCTGAAGGTTGTGCGATGGCAAGCAATTGCGGAAGTGGTGGAGTAAGAGTGTTGACTTGCAAATGTACGTAGTGCCTTTCATGCGCTTCTTTCCTTCCAACAAAGCTGGCATTGAATTTGAAGTTTAGCATAGTAGTCGTCTTCGCATAATGCTGGATTGATTTGCAAGTTTTGAGGGCAATCTTTGTGCGACCCTGGTCATGCACAACGATGCACGCTTGCTTTTGCTATATGGTAGCATATTTGACTGATAGCAACTCTTTGCAACCTCTTGCCAGGAGGAGCCTCAGGCGGCCGGAGTCAGGTCCGTTGACCTCTCTGAGCTCATCAAGCACTCAATGGATGGGGTGGTGTTGAGCGAGTAAGTCCCTCTCCTTTGCAAGCTATGATGCTGGACTTCATTGGAAGTGAGGATCGTTCGCATAAATAGTGATTGTTACTGCAGGCACTGACCTCCATCTTCATCGATGGCATTGATCTTTTCAGCTTAATAAAAACTTAACAAGTTCCAAAACTTAAGCCTTTCCCTGCAGGGAGGAATGTGAGAAGGAGTGCGAGAGGATCAGGCAGTTTCTGAAATCAAAAACAAAGGGAAAACGACCACTGGGATCTGTCAGGCGGCCGGATGCCAGATCTGCGGAAGAAACGCCCCACGAGCCTCTGGAGAGGCAAGGGTTTCAGAGCCAGAGTAATTTAAAACCTGATGCTGTTGGGCGGGCGGACCCGACACAAGAGCATCCTGACGTTGATGCAAATGGGAGCTTAGAGGAACAAGAGCAGGGAAGAAGCCGTGGGATGGAACTGGCGTACTCGGAAGGAAGGAGCTTACGGGTGAGCACCTGCGATGGTTTGATTTCTGAATGTTCCTGAAGGAGATTGCTCAGAAACTACCTCAAGGAGTGCAGCATTTCTGCTGGCTGGCCTTTGTGCTTAAAAGTGGCGCTTTTCATTTCGACCTTGCCTGTGCGGAAACAGCTTCTCCGGTGTATGCTCAGTCATTGGAAAATAGCTGAAAGGTGTAGAGAGGTTTGACCTTTGAGTTGCTTGGTTATGTCAGTGATTGTAGCCGTTGGATACGAAATGGACAACCAATATGCAATACATCAATCAAGCGTGGAAAACGGTTTCTAGTGATATGCAAATAGGATCACATGACTTCAGGTACAACCTTCATGGTAAGTACGTTTTGAATGATGTTCAAGGGGATTGGCCAAGGTCCCTATCTGCTGCACTTTGTGTTGCACCGGCCTTAGGAAATGTTGTTGCTCCATTGGTAATTTCTGGTCTCCCGGATCATATGGTCGGTTAGTTTATCCCCTGTCATTGCCCGCTTACAACCGCAGCCTTCTCACCAGCTTTTGTTGGCAGGTTGCCCGTATCCTTGGGGCAGCCCAACGGTAACAATGTATCATTTCTATCCACAGCAGGCAACTGGACGCACTCAGGACGAAGAGTCACCCGTGAAGGTTGCCCTCAAGTTCATGAACCAGGCACGTTTGCCGGCTCAGTCGGCAGATCTTAGTCCTGATTCGAACAAGTCGTTCTCGTTCCCAAGGCTGGACAACAGCAGAGAGATGGACAGGAGATTCACAGGCAGCGGCCTGCAAGGATTTGCGGAAGAAGGGGGAGGTCACTACCGCACCCCGGCTCCTCGGAGGGGTTCAATTACGAGCAGGCCGTACACTCTTCAGCAGAGGGCAGGCTCTGTCGAGGTACGCCAAAGGATTCCCTTTTTGTGCTCTCGAGGCTGCCGTCATGTCTGCGATTCAGCAAACAGACTTGCACCCGAGGCTGCCGTCATGCCTTTTCCTCCAGCAGAACAACCCCCTAAACTTGGACGCAAGTCACACGATTTTCGTTCGTACATGTCTTGCAGACTTGCAACATCGATTGTGCTTACATGGATGCTTTCCAGTTTCTGCAGATTGGGGAGGACTTTGGAACAAGGTGGACACCAGTGAGGGCTCCGTTGAGTGGTGGGCGAGAGGTACGTTTTTTTCAACACCACACTCCACGTTTTACAAGCTCGTGTTACCTCTACATAGCAGGACACCTTTGCTCCTCGTACTCTCTGATTGGCGGTCGCTCGAAGTAGGGCAAGCTCGGCGAAGCACTTGGCCTCTGCATTGATGCAGACCAGTCAGCGTTCCTCTGGGATGTTACTCGTGTGCGCAGAGGGTAAAGTTATCCATCAACAGCTTTTTAAGATTGCGCGTCAAACCGGGTAAAGACTATATACTGGTTCTAAAGTAGTAATCTGGTGTTCCTGTGCAGATGCTGAAGCGCAGGGTCTCCGAGGTGGCAGACGGCTGGCAGACGGAGTCCCTGAGGAGGATCCGGCAGCGCGGACTGGTAAGTGTTGCATCTTGACTGCCCTTTCTTCCATTGTGTTCCCGCTTTCGGTGGTCCCATAGCCTGACGTCTTGGCACTGATCAAAGCTCTTTCGAAGATTTCACCTGACTTAATCTGACTTAGCAAGCCAGGAAGTGGTATGATATTATGTGCAAGTCGCAGAGGTCCAACCTGGCTGTCTCTTCCACCTTAACATAATTGGCGTCCGCTCCGGTTCTTGCTGTTGCCACTTCAATTCTGTAATCTCGTCACCCATCTCGACCGCAGGAGGACGTCGAAGGCTCAGTGCAGCGGCGCAGCTTCCGGCATGCCGTCCAGGCCACCCCGGCCCCCTCCCTCCGGCCCCCCGCTTCATCCTTCACCCCCGCTCCCAGCCAAACCTTCACCCCGGGGACCTCAGGCCGAGCTCCGCAGACCGGTCGCCGGCTCCCTTCGCTGCCCCCTGCTTCTCAACCCCCCTCAAGTGCTCTAAGAGGATCGATGGTTGCGGGTGCTGAAAGGGCTCTGAGCGTTCGGCAAGAGGGGCGGGGATCGGGTGCCGGGGGCCAGCTGCCGAGCCTGAGGAGGACCGAGATGAGCAAGACGGCTTCCAAGATCTTCGAGACGCTCGACATGATGTTGTCGCCACGGGTGAGGGACGGCTGAATGCCAGCGGGTATTTGAGGAGGCTGTTGATTTGGTGTGAGCGTCTGCTTTGAAGTCGTCAAGTGTTTGCGGTGTTAACTCACCGTAATCGTTCTGTGACTCCCTTGTTGAGTGATTGCCGGGGTCAGATCTCCTAAAGCCTTCCAAAACCAAGTTTGAGCGTCTCAAACAGTGGTTCGCCCCTCGCCCAGAGAGCTTTGATTCTTCAGAGGGAGACCACAAGCCCTACATGATATCCCGAAGCCTGACTTTATGGGAGCCACTTGCTGTTTGCCAGGAGAGCTTTGGTCCTTCCGACAAAGGCCGGCGCCTCACCACTTCTCTTGCCTACCCTGTGCAGAAGCTGGTCGGTGCCAATCTGTCCCCAGAGGTGCTTCACGATATGAACCTGAATGAGAGAGCGCGGCTCACGCAGAGCACGGTATGGTTTTGGGTGACATCTCATCGTTATTGCCGACAGTCGCCGACCTCGTTGGAGGTTCTGTTGTATTAGCAAGCTGCTCCTGTCTGCCAACTAAGCAAGCCCCGTGCCATCACCCCACTTACTGTAACTCGGCACTTGTGAACGTGCCATCATACCGGAGTAACTGCTTTCCCGGACCTGTTTGATGTTCGGGCTCAATCTATTCTTGCAGTAAGCTTCCTGACGAGCCCTATTTTGGGTGCTGACATGGATTTCGTTACATTTGCCGATCTGAACCCCTTGCATACGCTGAAATATACCTTCCTTGCGACTGACCTGCTCTGTTCGTGCAGCTGGACGCCCTCCCGCCTGTCGACTCGCTGCGCGCCAGTCCCGGTCGCGAGAGCCCCCCGGCCCTGCCCTCCAGCGAGGCCTTCCCCCCGTCGACATCTGCCGACTACCAAGCAGCCAGCGCGTCTGCAGAGAGGGCTATGGGAGGAACACCCGGGCAGAAAAGCACGAAGGCAGTTGAGGGGAGCAAAGAAGCGGAGCGGGAGGATCGAGAAAGAGAGAAGACGGCAGCTGAAAGGGAGGAGAGGGGTCCGAGTACTTTGGAGGAGAGGCGGGAACAGCCGACAACGGAGCAGACGGGGAGGGAGAGGGGGGCTAAGCGGGGCAAGGTGTTCAGGGCTCCAGAACCGGTACGTCTCTTCTCACACGTTCTTAGTGGCGCTGGTTGGATGCATGCAGTGGGTGCATTCATGGATCTTCTGATAGTTGACAGGTCTAGTGCAAGCAGAACTTTGACATCAGGGCATTCTTATGGAATCAGCAAAGAAAGGTTGTTCGTCATTTCTCGCCTGTTTCATCTCCGCGTGGGGCTCTCCGAAGTATCATCTTTTTCGTCGCAGTGTATCGATTCCTACTTCGATTAGTGCTAGGCTCTTGAAAACCCTTGAATCGGGATTGTTCAGTATACCTCGCTTCTGTGAGGTCCATAACAACGAGCGGCAGCCGAAAGTAGAGGACAGACATTCAAATTGTTTCCCACTGTTCTGCAGGGAGAGGACGAGGAAGGTGGGGCAGTGGGCGTCTCGATCTTTCCCACCTCCCAGCCAGCGGCCGTCAAAAGCATCTTCACCGCCCCTGCAACGACCGCCCCTGCTGCCACGCTCTTCACCGGAATGGCTCCCGTCATGAGCGCATCAGCGCTCAGCGGCGGCACTCCTCCGGCCTTCACGTTCTCCGAATCCAAAGTGGCCAAGGAGTCCTTCCAGGGACTGAAGGAGGGGGCGGATCTGAAGGCACCGGCGGGCTTGCCCGAGTTTGGCTTTAAAGCTCAGTCGGACTTCTCGTTCAGGTGGGCTTTCCTTGATAGTCAGCGGCTTTTCCTACACGGCTTCTGCCGTGATCTTGTGCGCGCTTGGGTATCCCCTGCAGTGGTGCTTCAGCAACTGAAAGTTTCGTCCGTGCTTGTTCAGTTTCCAAAACCTAAGATCAGTGTTCATAGTTGTGCTCTGTGGCCTTGAGAGTCTGGTTTGCTTTGATCCGATCTGGACTCTTTTGCTGATAAACGCCTGCATCAGAACTCGCTGCGAGTCCCAGATAATGTCCTTTCACTCAGTCCTCCGCTAATATCGTCAACCTCTTTTTTGCCAGCAGTCCTCTGGCGGCCGAGAAGGAAAAGCCGGCACCTGCGCCGCCTTCCGTAACTACCACCTCTGCACCGCTCTTCGGCGGTTCATTCGGCGGCTTCACTGCACAGCCCCCTGAGTCCGCCCCGGCGACCCCTAGCTTTGGAACCGCGGCCAACGCATCAGCGCCCGCCAAAGCCTTCGCCTTTATGGCAAGCGTGCCAGCTGTCCAGCCCGGAGCGCCTTCTCTATTTGCATCAGCGCCTGCGACCGGGTCAGCGGTGACAGGCTCGAGCGGCAAGCGGAAAGCAGAGAGCGATGCCAACGGAGTTGAGGAGGCGAAAGAGGGGGGGCAAAAAGAAGCAGCCCCGGCTGCGGAGGACAGCGGATTGATGGGGTTCTTGAAGACACGGAAGAGCGGAACGACGGAAGGGGGCGCCAGCAGAGCGGAAACGGCCCCGAGCCAACCGCTGGCGTTTGGGCAGGGAGCGGGGATCTTCGGGGGCGGCGCGCCGCCCGTGTCAGCGCCCGCGCCAACGGCAGCTTTCGGGGGGGTGTTTTCGGCAGGCCGATTGGGCCCGAAAGCGGACGAGAAAACTAGCGCGGCAGTGGAGAGCAACGGCAACAAGGAATCAGCGACACCCAGCACGTCTGCACTGCCGGCCTCGGAGGCGCCCGCGAAGCCGAGCGGGTTTGCTTCCATTCTGCCAACCACAGCAGCACCCGCAGTCTCGACCACTCCCGCGGCAGCGAGCAGCAGCGCACCGAGTTTCTTTGCTTTTGGGCAGCCCCCCGCATTGGCCCCAAGCACGAGCGCAGCGCCTGAAACCGTCAAACCTTTGACATTCGGCACCCTCACGTCAGCGAGCACGTCAGCCGCCCCGGCCTTGGCGTTCGGAGTCGCAAAATCGTTCGAAACGCCCCTCGTAAACCCTTTCGGCGCTCCCAAACCTGCTGAGACTTCAGCCGCGTTCACTTTCGGCGGCGCCAAGCCGGCGGAGCCCTCATCCGCCGCCCCTGCCACATCTACCACGGCGCCCGTCTTTGGCGGCACGGGGTCGACGTTCACGGGAGTCGTCTTTGGGGGGCAGTCCACGCCTGCCTTTGGCAGCAACCCAGCACCCGCCTTCGGATCGTCGGCAGTGAGCGCACCCATTTTCGGTAATGCTTCTTCCACGTCAGCAGCGAGCACACCGTCGTTCACCGGCTTCGGAACGACGCCACCGGCGCTCTTCGGCGCTCAAGCATCGGCGCCGGCCAGCTCCGCTCCGTTCTCCTTCACGGCCGCCGCCACACCCAGCGGCACTTCCGCCGTGTTTGCCTTTGGCGGCCAAAACACCGCCGCCGCTAGTTCTGCCGCTCCCGTTTTCCCTGGCTTTGGTGCTGCTGCGGCCGCGCCGGTCTTTGGTGGGGCGACTGCAAACGGGACGGTGTCGAACGGGCCCCCGTCACCGGGTAGCGCTATGGATGATAGCGGTATGGCAGAGGAACCGGCGCAACCTGCGCAGTTGGCCCCGCCAGCGGTTCCACTTTTCGGTCAGCAGCCGCAGTCGGTCGCGCCACAGCCTGGAGCGTTTGGCTTCTCTCAGCAGAGCCCGTTCCCGGCGGCCGCGAATCCGTTCCAACAACCGCAGCAACCGAATGCCGCTTTTGGTGCCGGCCAGCCGGCCGCCAATCCCTTCGGAGCCGGGACACAGTCTTTCGGTGGGTTCAACAGCGGGCAGGGGGCTGGCTTCAGCGTGGGAAGCATGGGGGGGGATGATAAGTCGGGCCGGGTGATTAGAAAGGCGAAGCGGCCTGCAGGGGCCAAGAAGCGGTAGCCAAGGTTCCATGAAAGGTGCATTTTTGACACGTTGATGTAGCTAGGGTCCCACGAAGTGGCTGCTTGTCCCTAGAATTCATTCTGGCCGCTCCTCTCGTACTGATGATGCGGGAGACGAGGATACGGTTCATGGTTACGGGTCCAGGATTCATTACGTCCGTGGGTATAGACCCAAGCACAATTCTCAGTCCAGTAGGGTAGTGGCCGCATAGGTAGTCCTGGCTCCGTCCTTTGGTGCGAGTCTGACCTCAGACAGCTTTTGAGTTTGCCGAACGATTGCCACTGGTGGGAACTCTAGACCTCACCACATTCATGCGTGTGAAGTTTTCAAGTCCAGCTAGTTGGCATGAGCCTTGATCTGTTGCACGCACTTCAGTCTGAATCGTACTGGTGAATTCAGTAGTGTTTTGTCCAACTCCGGAATACCTGTGCCATGCCTGGCTTAGCTTTGCTCAAGGGTTCTGAACAATCTACACAACTTAACGTGGTGGTAATGACTTCTTCAAGCTTACGGTGTGTTTATTAGTTGACGCATGCATGCAGTCGATTGTACACATGCATGCATGTACAGGTATATACATCATCTTGCATCGGTATATATAGGTAGGTGGAACATGCTCCTATAAGGCCTATAAACATCTGATTTTGAGGCGGCTATATAGCAGCATATGCATCGGTGCTAAACCGACCACGGATATGTAATGGCGCTAGCTAGTATGCATACATATATTCGAGTATAGTACATGCTAAACATAAGTTCTCATTCGTCGGATGCAGGTATATTCATGGTGCCATGAGCGATGAGCCTATACTGGCAGAGCTGTTCTGCCACAGTACCTATTTGATTACACGTGAGCGTTGCCCTGGTCACCCAGCAACATCCGATAAGAGACCCACTTAACCTATCGGGAAAGCGCTTTTAAAAGCGAACCAAATCGGGATCAATAATAGTCCCATCTCCTTCTAGAATACCAGCACGTGAACAGCAGCCTTCTGCATATAGATTGATTCTGAGTCATGCGAATGGACTGACATCCAGTTGCAAACGCATATGCTTTGATAATGCTTTCCTTAACATGAAGGATGTCTCATGCTCCTAAATCCAGTTGGTAAGTCCCTATATCTAATAGCTTCAAGTATCGTGTGCAGATCCGAATATACATGGTCCCATCGTTCGCACGCACCCGACCAGCTCGCTCCTTTGCCTCGCACCTTGCATGCCCTGTCATCTCCAAGTCGGTTCACAAGTCCACCGGCCTTCCCTATCCTGCCTTGCCCCCTGTACCAGACTGGGAGCTGGGTATAAGTTGTTGATGAGGTGGAAGAGCCCCAAACACGCCTTGCGGAGCGCTCGGCAAGCCCATCGCCCCTGGGGCCAGCATCGTATCCACCGGTGGCAGCATACTCTGCATGGGTCCCCTTGGCCGGATGGGATCAATCGTACTCAAAGGCGTCCCGTCGCTAGCCCTCTTATTTCCTGCGACCTCCTTCACCCCGCTGACCGCCCTCGCCTCCCCATACGGACACTTATGCCCCATCAGGAGCACGTTCTCAATCCCCTCCGCCGCGCACTTTCTACACGTCTTGCGCGTGCCCCTCCCCCCCCGCTTGTTTGACACCTTTCGGTGGTCCCGCAGGTCCATCCCCGCAAACAGCCGCCGTCGCTTCGGGTCTCCGTCGTCCGCGCCCCCCGAGACTGCTGACGTGCTCGGTTGGATTGGCGGCTGTGATGGGGGGGGGTATATGGAAGGTTTGGGTAGGGGCCTGGCCGGGGGTGGAAGGGGGGGGTAAGCTTGTCCGCGGGGGGCTAAAGAAGATGGGGCGGGAGGGGCTCCATTGGGGGCGGGGACCATCTGGGGGTATATGGGGGCGGGGTACCGCAGCATGATGGCTTGCTGCATAAAGAGTGACAAGGAGTGGGGTAAGAGGGGGAAAAGAACACGCAGCCTGGCTCACAAGAGGCGATAAAGGCGTTCTGCCCCTGCCGAGCGTTCCCACGCACCGTCTGATACCTAGAGTCCAAAGAATGATACAATGCAAAGATTGAAGAAGTGAAGTTTTGACCCACTTTTTTGGTCAAGCTGAAGCGATGAACTCAATTGCAGCAAAGATCTTGTGCATGAGGAGCCTGTGTGTCCACAATATTCTCAGATTTTAGCACAGCTTCCCATTCTTTGCCCCCAAACCGCGGCCACATGTCCAGTTTAACCACAGCTACTTACCTGCTCCAGTAGTTGCTCAATCCTGGTCAGCCTGCTGCCAACATCCCTCTTGAATTCTGCAAAAGCCTTGTTGCTGGCCGTCTTCATCTTCTTTACTTTCTTCTTCTCTGGATCCAGAGGCTGCTGTGGCTTGGGGGCGGACGGCCCCCCCGTCACTTTGGTGGGGCTGTCTGCCCCTCCCTGCCCCCCTCCTCTAGTTCCCTGGAGAACCCCCAGGGCCGCAGCGGCCAAAGCCTTGTCGGGCTTTGGATTTGTCGCCATCAGCTCCTCCTGTGATGCAAGCGCAATCCCTACGATTAGAAGCCTGATTGCTGAGTAAGAGTATGTTGGCCAAAGCATCATGTAGTGGCCTCAGGAGGCAATCAGGTTTCAGTTAGTAATGTGGAGTTAGGTGGAAGGTAATCTAAGCTGGGGCTACTTGGCAAGTTTATACATTCGCCAACAAGCCAGTATGACCATGGCAAGTGAAGAGCGGGCGCCAAAGCCATGAGCTCTCTTGCAAAAGAGTCTGCTTTAGGCTTCTAATGAAATCAACACGTGAAGACTTTCTTCAACCTGCTCAATGAAGCGTGTTTACTCAAGAAGGCCTCAGAAGTGTCTCATCATTCGCCGTGCACAGCATCGTGGCTGCTCGCTAGACCCACTCCGTTTCCAATCTACAATCTGCAATGTAGATTGCAACGCTGCAGGTTGTTGTATTCAGGCTGATTATCTTAGACCACCTCACATCAAAGCTCAGGCAGACAGAGATCTCCAGAACGAGGCCAAGTGCCACCATGAAATTGGAAAGCTCATGACAAGTTCTGATGAGGACTTTGCCGAGGGCCTGCAAAGCTAAAAGTCCTAGTCAGCTTCCAGCTACCCGTCTTTGCAGGACTTGATATCTCCAGCACAGAATCCCAAGCAGAAACGGCTACAAAAAGAGTTGTGCTCTCCTTCCTCACCTCGAATGCACTACGCACAACTCCCTAATTCTCCTTCCTTGCAGGCTACCCAACATACGCGGAGCGGTCGACTGACCGGGAAAGGGCGTAGGTAATGACAAAATCCTTGATCTGCTGGCCAGTAGCTCTCAACGACCGACACACGAGGGGCAAGGAAAAACTGGGCGCCCCTGGGGCAAACCAAAATCCAGCTCTTCTCCCCTGCTTTCCAAATCCCAAGTCTTGCCAACTTTGGAAGTTCGTGGGACTGCGATGCAGAGTTGCTCGATAAGGAGCCAAGACGAATCTGATTGGACGAGTGGATGAAAATCCGCGTCAGGGTTAGCAACAAGCTCACAAGTCTAAGCCGTCGATGGAACCCTTTGTTTTACTCGCACCGTTCGATCACGAGTTCAACGATAAAGATCCAACTTCTTCTCCATGATTTTGACTTCGCAGATCTCTCATGCACGACGGCGCTGCGAAATATCTCATGGGCGCGCACCCGCGCACAATGATTGCATTTCCAATGGTTGCAAACCTGCAATCTGCCCACCGGTTGGTGCAGCATTGCTGCCTCTTTTCTTCAATTGCTTCTCGTGCTGATCGCAACTTCAGCATATCCATCTATTGTTGTCCAGTCAAGCATTTTGAGCGTGATAAGTACGCAGAGTCCCATCAACTCGCACTCCGCATTTCGCTGTGTAACGCTTCTCTGTTGCGCACAATGACAGACGCAGGGCCCGCGGCTCCCCCGCCGGCATCGGTCGGCGCCAACGAGCACGTTGACACCATCACAGAGAACGCCACGCAAAAGCTGTTTATGCACATTCTGGTTAAGGGCCTCCAAGCGGGCTCCCTCCTCGGGTGCGCAATCGCGCTGCCCCTTGCGGTGCGGCATTACGTGTTCCGTAAGGCTGCCGGAAGCTATATCCCGTCTGCGCTTGCGGTGGTGGAACGGTCGGCGGGAGTGGGCACGTTGCTCTCAGGTGGGTCCTTTGCTTTGCGTGCATGACCGTCAGGTGCAAATGCTGGTTTGAGGTTGGTCAAAGAATTGGTCATTGGGATGGCTCATTGCGCAGTGATGCTGCTCTGAGTTTTTTGCCTTGGAGAAGTCCTCATGCTAACATTGAAATGGCCCCAAATTGTCAAAACCTAGTGGCCTGTACTTGGTATGACGCAACCAGCGTCTGGTCAACATGATTGTCTGGTAGTCCAGGTTTCCCTCAAGGGTAGAATCTTGACCATTTGATTCACCCCCTTAGACCTGACGTGCTTTCTCTGGAACGACTGTCCTTGTCCCCTTCATCGTTCACGATTGAATGCTTTTCTCAGCTTTTAGAAAGAAGCGATTATATAGTCCAAAGCCCCATAGCATTCCACACAAAGAGGTGTCCTGACAACCAAAGACAGGTCCAAATACCGCAGCAAGAACATTGTGGACCAGTCACTACAAGCAACAACTTCCTCTTATTTTTCTCAGGGCTCCTTTTCTCCAACTAACTGGCCGCTTTTAAAATCCCAATGAGCCCCCCCAGACGAAGCCAGAAAGAAAGAGAGTCTGACCTCCAACACAAGCGCCCAGATGCGTCTCGATGTGGCGAATCTCACATCTTTGCCCGTTCACACTAGGCGGTCTTGGCGTCTACAAAGTCTGGGGCACCCCCCTAGACGAGGAAGGCATCCGGGAGCGTGTTTACAAGCTGCACTACAACCAGGGCCAAAAGCGCACCGACTACTTCAGCCTGGTGGGAATGCTCGCCGGGGGGGCAGCTTCGGCAGTGCTAATAGCCCCCCGCACTGCGCTCGGGGGCGCATGCGTAGGGGCAGCCGCCGGAGTACTGGCGCACGTAGCCACGAGTCAGGAGTCAAAGAAGCCAAGTCAAATGATTGAAGAGCTCAAAAGCTAGGGATTGCAGCAGGCGGGCTACTGTTGTCTTGCGGAGGGTGCCTTGTGAACGTTCTTGTGTTTTTGAGTGTACAGTTCTGGCATGTTGCAAGGTTCATGTATGCAGGAACATTTCTTTGTGGTATATATCTACATATTGTGTTGGATAGATCATGGTCATACTTCGTTGAATCCTCATTGTGGATAAGCTTCTGCAAAGAGAGTGTACTTGAATCAGAAGTGTAGGTAGCTGTACCAAACCATTAGTATTGAGACGTGCTTATATTTTACGACCTACAATCTGGTGGACCTGAATGGTTTCACTCAACAAGCATTCAAGCTGCAATAACACGAAGAGGTCTGTTTGCGATCAGATTGAAAGCAGATCCAGATCAAGTCACTTGTTGGATGCTATCATAGTAGTATAGTTGCAATGAGCTAGCACGGTTCGACTTGACGGATGTTGTCTTGAGAACTTCTCAGAGAAGCCATATAGTTGATCGACGACCGTTGACTGCAAAGAGGTCACTTGGCAGCTCGATCGCAGCTCGCGCATGCTATAATGATGGCATATATATTACAAAGATAGACACGCACCATCATGCTTCACTGCATAATGTATATGCGCAGCCGCCCCCGCGGGATCTGAACCACCAAAACCAGCAGATACGAACTAGGCTTGTGATGTTCGGTCCGGATGCCTTCAGAGTGCATGTGCATGATCATTATATTTGCGAATACACACATCATTGAAGCCTCAGGCTATGATTGTACGCGGCTAGCTCTGGAACGCGCCATCGGCTCGATATCGTTTGGGGCAAGCCTGTAAATGATTAGTTGATTGGTCAATGCTGAGTGAAATGGTGTCACGTGTGGTCAACCAATTTACTTGACCCGCAAATGAAAAGCTCGACGCACATCTCCGTACCACAAGCACTGCAATGTACTTTGAGTCACATGGAAGTCGAAATGGCGTTTCCTACAGCCTTAAACCGTCTGCCATGAAAAGCACCTTAAGGTTGTTATCGACCCAATCATCAAGAATCTTATCTGTCAAATGTCTGCTGAGCGTATGGATGTTCGACAAGCCGCTTTCGCACGCCTGCCTTGGAAGACACAAATACCTTTCGTACCCAGACCCCGCCCTCAGCGCCTTCCCCACTTCAAATCCCGGACGCTGAAGCCCTCCCCCTGCTCATGTCAGTCTCTATTTTACGTGTTAGTTGACTGTGCGACGGAGGGATCTTGCGCCAGACTCCCCCCCTCCGACAAGCTCAAACGCCTTGTCGTTATGTGTTACCCGATTCCGACGCAATTTCGGCTGGCGCTCACGCACAACACCCACCGCAATTGATTCTCCTCAGACAGAGACCCTCGAAAATCAGCTAGAGGCATTTCGAAGCCGGCTCAGCGTCTTTCCCCGGCCCGCCGCTTCCTCCGCCATCTCCTCCAAACTTCCCCCGGAGCTCCCCCCCGAGTCGTCCGTCCGTAGAAACAGCGACGACGTCGGGGACTCCGCCGAGCTCCCCGAGCTGCCGCTGTGCGGCAGCGGGGGGGTCTCCTTGGGGGCAACAACTTCCCCCCCATCCGTGGGCGTCGCGGAACTCTCCGCCCCGACGCCGGAGGGCGGCCGCCCGGCGCAGTAGTTTCGCCATACTTTGCGATATGCGGATTCCAAGTCGCGTACGAAAGAGGGCCCGTCGCACAGGGGGGAGGTGAGCATGCGGTCCCGCATGCCGGCGCGCATCGCGGCAAGGCGGGGGATGTCGGACGCGAGCCGGACGGCGGTGGTGACGTACTCGTCCGGAGAGTGGGCGGTGAGACACTCGAGGCCTGCGGATGGGAAAAGCTTTTGTTAGATGCTTATGTGGCTTGTGTGCTTGGGTGCCATTCGAAACACCGTTGCTTCGTTGAAGTCCAGAACAGCGATTCTCATGTCCGCTCAAGACTCCTACTGAGTGCCGGACGCCTCAATCATCATTCCGGAAACGACCTAGCCAGTAGCACGTCACTCTTTGTGTGAAAACTTGATTTGTAACAACCTTTGATTGGGCGAAAGATCGACATGGCCTTATAGACAAGGGGAAGGAAAAGAAAAAATCAACGAAAGAAAGGAGCAAAAGAGCCGAAAGGAGGCGTGCAATACAGAACGAGGATACAAGGGAGGGGTAAAAGCGCTGCTGCTGAAGCGTACTCAGAGACTGGAAAAAGAGCAGAAGCAGTCCTTTTTTTCTTTACTACGAAAAGGAATCCGGAATAGAAGCGATAAAAACGCATCCGAAACCGGCCACAAAGTTATATGAACGCCCTCACCGAGCTGCTTGAGGAGCGTGACCCCGACGTTGTGCGCGTGCGTGCCGCCCGCCATGGTCACGCAAGGGACGCCCATGTAGAGCGATTCGCACGTGGTCGTAGTTCCCGCGTACGGAAACGTGTCGAGGCTGATGTCCATCAGCGCGTAGCTCTGCACGTGTGACGGTTGGTTCAGGCAACATTCAAGGTGAGAGTCGGAGTTTGTCTCACGTCAGCAGATGTCTCCGACAGCGTCACGGTTTCCACGACCACGGTTTCAAACGTCCAGTTTGTGAGAGCCTTGGGATGTGCGACTGGGTTGGTCCATCCATGGCCGGTGAACAGTCGTCAAGACGGGTGAGGTTACGTATGAGCTTAGGTTATGTGAAAGGCGGAGAGCAGGAGCCGTTGCTTTAAGGTTCTACTCGAAGTCAATAAGCTTACTCTTCACTGGGGTTATTGGGAAAGTGGGCGCCGGAAAACGGTAAGCTCGGAAGATCGACCCTCAGTAAGTTGGAGGTTCTAGAAGGACCCGATGTACCGCCCAGCGACGTGAATTGCCTGGATTGGACACGCATGTCCTGCGCCCACTTCAACCAGATCGAGACGTACCTGCATGTGGTCGTGGTTGAGCAGGATGAGCGGCAGCAGGTCGACGCGCACGGGGTCCACGCCCTCGGCCTCCAGGGACGCCATGAACCGCTCGCTGATGGAGCGGCACGAAAACGGCTTGCACTTCACCACCAGGCGGGCGCCTGGAGGAATGGAATGAGGGTTTCGGGTCAAGTATTTGTGGAAAGAATCTTGGGAAAGAGCCGAATCGGTGGAGAGGCGACCAGTCACCACCGTCATCGCTCGGCCACGTCGAACAAAAGGTTTCGTTCACCCCCGTCTGACTGACAGCGACTCTCAATCCTGATCTCCAACTACCAGCAGAAAGCTTCACAAAGAGACAGAGATCAATCTTTGACATTCCTCATCTTAGACGAGCGAAGAGAATTGACCTGAAAAGCCTTCTAACCCAGCCTGAAAATAAAACGACCCTGACACCACTTAACGATCGAAATCTCGAACAACCAGAAGCCCAAAACCCTAAAAACTTCAGATTATAGTAGTCCGCTCACCCGGCAGCGCCTTGAGGATGCGCGCCCACAGCTTGAGCACGCGCGGGGTGATCTTGGCCAGGTTGTTGAACGACCCAAAGGTGACGAAGTTGTTGGACAGCGCGGGGGTGGGGGCGACTGGGCCGGCCTCCAGGGAGGGGGTGTAGCACAGGAAGCAGCGGGGCAGCCGGAGGGGGGTCTCAATGTGCCTGCGGAAAGGGCGCAGAAGTCTGAGTTGAAAACGTGAAGATGATCATAGAATTGAGAATAGGGTAAAACAAAACAAACGAAGAAAAATTTGAAGGGCGGAGAGGGCTAAGACCTGTGTAGAGAACAGCAGGGCTCTTCAAGTGGAGACGGAAAAGAAAGGTGCAGAGGCTGAAACGAGTCGTCGGAAGCACTGGGATGGAGGGTCTGATATTGATAGAACTTGCGCGCAGACGTGATGATTCGAAGGAGTTGTATGATTTGAAATTTTGCAGATCGGGAGAGGGGGAAACCCTGCGACAAATACTCGTGCATCTTCGTGCATCCCAAACCGTCAAAAGCCAAACATTCACGACAACGTCAAACCTTTCACGTGTGGCCTTTTTTCCGCTCTATAAACCCAGATTGGTGGGTGTAACCTCAGAACTTAAAGACTTTGGGCACGCCTTTCCATAACGGGCCAAGGTACAGTCCAACGTGACACCAAATGAAGAGCGAGAAGACGGCTTCAATGTCGACGCTCCAAACAGATTCGCGCCGCTCACCGTTGCTTTGTGGTGGACGGATCCGCAAGCTCGTCCGTTATCCGGTAGTCGACTGTACTGAGTCCGGTGGTGTTAGGATAGCCGATCCAAGTTACCTGCGCATTCGTGCGGAAGCTTGCGATGAGCGCTGGTGTTAACGTTTTGCAATCGTCAGCCGCCTCGTGCTCTGGATACGAAAGTTTTTGAAGGAGTCTATGATCAGATGGATAAGCCCCGCGTCAAGGTGCCTGCGTTGACAGGCGACTCAGTGAAGACTTGAAGGAGCCTCCAGCAAGGTTGCACCTCTGAAAGCAAGACTTCCAGAGTGATACGAAGTGCACGGGCGCTCAATCTTGTAACGCCGCTACGCGTATTTTTCTTGCCGCTGTGCCCAGTGCACTTCATCAGGTCTTCCAGGACTACAATATATCTTGATTTTGTGAAAGACAGAGTTCCGAGTTGCGCATGCGTCAGTGGGGGACGAAACCTTGGAGTCAGAGCTGCCAGAAATCCACCTGCACGGGTGCAGGCTTGCACGCTGCCACGCCTAGTTTGTTGTTGGCTGTGTGCCCCGTGAGCTCCACCAGAATGTCCACCCCGTCGGAGCGCACCGCCTGCGCCACCAGCTTCTCATCCACGCCGTATACGTCCTTCCATACTCCGCCGCGCGCCACAACCGCCTCCCGGAAACGCAGGGTCTTAGCGTCCGCCTGTGTAGGAATCAAGAATATTCCATACACTCGGCACCCTCGGACCGGCTTTGGACAAGACTCAGACCGAGTTGGGACGAGGAGTGGTCCACTTTCGAACACGTTTCGGACCGGGTTCAGTCAGCGTTCAAACCAAGATGAAACGGGATTAACACCAATTGGCGCGAGTTTTCGCGGGTCTCTGGTTTTCAGATGATAGGTCTTTAGGTGGGTCACAGAGAAGATTACGCATGCCAGTCCACAAGCGGCGGCCAGGGAAGCGATGAAAAGACGAGCTGCGGGCTGTCCTGACAAAGTGTTGATGAAAACATCCTGAACTTCCCGCCCAGCCTGCGTGACCCCGTGTTCGAGAATCGATAACAATCCTTTGTCCGCTCCTCAACGGACCAGCAAACTTCCGTAAATGGTAAGGCTGTCGCACGCTCCCACAAAAGACTATCTCGCATTTTCGCAACAACTCACCTTTACAACTGCTGAGTAGATTACGACCTTGTACTTTTGCGGGTCGTGGTGCGTGAGCGGCGCCTCGATGAAGTAGGACACCGAATGCGTGAAATAGTCGGGGGAGATGTAGCCAATCACGAGCGGCCGCTCTGGGTCCTTCTCATTGGGCCACGTGTCGAACTTCGGGAACAGGGTGCTGAACCGGCGGCCCCAGTCTCTGTGATTGGGAGAAGTGCAACTTTGGTACGCTTGTTGCAATTGAGACAAACATAGTGCAAACAACGAACTTGAAGGCAGAACCAGCCTCCCTTTAAACTCTTGATGAGTTGTTGAAGGTAACACCTGAGACAACACCACAACTGCTGAGGGTAAAACACCAAAGCTTGGGACACAAACCGACAACAAAACCAAACTGGTCAAGATTGATATGACGATTTGTATCTACGCTGCTTATTTTACCAGCCTACTTGCCCGACAAACTGCCAGTTGAGTCTTGAGACGATGTCGTGACGATGAACCGAAGGCCCGACCAGGACGCATGACAGCGGCCGACCAGATTCTAGACAGCCCCGGATACAGACACGATATCAAGTAGAGAGGGAGCACTGCAGGGGTCTCGAAGCCAGATTCGACCACCACAGCCAGGAGGCGTTCTTTCGCTAGGGTCGTAAACTACCAGGGTTTGTATCGAGGGTTTCCAGACCTCAAAAGCGATGCCGCTGGAATGCAGGTACTCCTAAGGAAGGCGTGTATGTCATGAGCGAGGTCCGACTCAGGACGGGTAGACACCGAGGTTCGTAAAGCATTCATAGTGGCTGCCCACGTGGCAAGTGCAAACGCTGCGTGCGCGAGCGGCTCACCTGTGGGCTTCAAACAGAGAGTCGTCTTCGCCCCCGTGGATGTAATTCAGGGCAAGGAGCCGGTTCTGGAGCGCAGAAAGAGGGGACAATTCACAGTTGGCAAAAGCTCGATGGTTGTGCTTGCGGACTGCTTTCATGAACTCGAGGTACAGGAGGGGTTTCTGGAAGTCTTCGAACTGAAAAGAACGGTCTCGACCACGTTATGAGGACGATAGCTATCTGTTTGGGGACTCATAAACCAAGACGGCCGCCCCTAATCACCGGCAAGCACTTTTCGCATCCTCCCACACGGTCATGACGCGTAGCAACACTTGTCTCCATGCGATTTCAGGTTGAGACGGTTTCAGGCACAGCACTGTGAAATATCCTGCCAAACGGAGGATACGAGACAGCAACATGCGGCTAAGCCCTCAACCGCGGACTCCCAGGAGAACCCCGACTTGGCTCGCGTACCTGCCCCGCGTTCCTCGAGTCCGGGTCTAGGCTGAGGCACTGCTCGTACGCCTTGATTGCGGCCGGGATGTTCCCCGCATCCCGGTGCAGCACGCCTGCGAGCAGCGAACGGCTTTACGTAACGCGAAGCAGCAAACACCGTTTAGCGTTACGTAACAAGCAGTAAAGGTGCACTACCCCCGACTTGTGCCCTCTAACTTCGGTCATGGTGCGTTTCGTCAGTCAGGCCTCGCAACCCAGTCCCCTGTGCTTCATGTGGTCAACACGGAGGCTTGCGCAATTGTGCTTCTGCCATTGCACGATTGTGAGAGTTGACTGGGGTTAAAAAGGGCGTTTACGCCTGTATATCCAGCCCGAAGCATCCTGCCGGACCGTTCGCCCCAATCATGCCAATACTGACTCTGTCGACGCCCAAACAACCTTGGCGTCACTCAAAGAGCTGGTCTCCCAGTTGCAAAAGGAGCTGTCAGGTTCTCTAGCACGTCAGAAACAGACGAAAACTGTTTACTCGCCGTTGGCCGACGAAGAAAGCTTTCGGCTCACAAACCCTGGACTCCAACGAAAATTTGACATGTTTCATGGTCTAAACTGCTCGGTCGTCTGCTTCGGAGCCGGTTGCAGAACGGGTCAACCTATGAAATTCTGAAAGCTCTCACTCACCCAGGTTATTATATGCTTCTGAGTAACTAGGGCTGGCGGCCAGGGCGGCCTGGATCATGGTGAGCGCGGCGTCCATCTTGCCTTGCACCGTGTAGACTACGCCCAGGTTGTTGAGCGATTGGGAGAAGCTAGGCTTAATGCGCAGCGCCATCTGCAGTAGAGAAACGGGTTCTTCGTTTTGGCATACTTCTTGTCTGGTTGTGCAAGAAGTGGAAAAGTTGTGTAATGGGTCCAACTTTCCTCGAAAAGCTAACAGCGGAAATGTCACAAAGTATCAATATTCGCTGGCTAATGCGGGGATACACTACCAGTAGAACGAGGGGTTTGTTGGAACCCTGTCGCCGCGGCAAAACAACTGTACCGAGGGTGGCAAAGTCAACCATACGGGGATTCGCGGCATTTCCGGCTATGCTAAACGATCGGTCAGGCTCAAGTACCCAATTTCCGGAATCCAATTCAGCACTTTTTGGAAGTGCGACGAACATCAGAGCGAATGTTTGCTGAAGGTCGAAAGGCATACGGTGTAGCACTCGACGGCGCGGTCCAGGTTGTCGCGGTCTTTGTAGATGACACCCAGGTTGTTGCATGCCTCTGCGCACTGCGGGTTGAAGTGCAGCGCCAGCTCGTACATCACGATCGCCTGCAGAGGTGTCGGATGTTAGGATTTCAGAGTCTTGAGGCTGAGGATTTGTAGGGTGCAAAGGGATTGCTTGAGACGCCATCGGCAGGGAGTTAACAACGCTTTTTTTAAGGGGTTCAAGGTTCTCGACCCTCGGGTGAAAAACTTCAACCAATCAGATGCTTCTTGGGCAAACCCTGATTTGATCGTGCATAAGCCCACGCCAAAAATGTAAGAAGCAACATTGGGGCCCACTCCGGGGCGACCACAGGGTCACGTGAAAGCCCGGAGATCCTTTATCCAAAAGTCGGGCAGTGTGAAAAACCTGTTTGACGAAACACTGAAGTCGCCCTGATCTTGCTCTGCAAGGAAAAGGAAGTCAAACGGAACGACTCAAAAGAAAGCGAACGACCATAATACTGCAGGCAGGCCGGTTGTGCGCAAACCTCTTGTTCAGACCCTCGTGCAAACAGGTTTGGATGCAGCAGAGTCACTCAAGAATGGAGCATGGGCCCACCATGTCGAAGTTGAGCATCTCGCCATAGGCCACCCCCAGGTTATACATAGCATCCGCATAGTGCGAGTTGTACACGAGCGCTCGCTTGTAGTATGCGATGCCCTGCTGCAGGTTGCCGTCCAGTTTGACCTGCACGGTGCCACGTGGTTTGATACGGCTTGGTATGTATTTCGCATGTCAAATCTGACGTGGCGTTTAACAATTTCTGCTGAGATCGAGAGATTTCCAACAGAAGCCAAAAAGGCTGAGATAGAGAGAAATCGAGATAAATTCTGCTCGAAAGAACGTCGGTCTTTGACTCCGCTCTGATCAGGATGACGACCAGATTCTTGGCCTCTATCCTAACGCTGTGACGGCTGGCTTGCAGCTTGCGCAAAGAAGTATTTTTCTGTGCTGCAAAGCGGCTGGGTTCGCGGTTTCTGGACCGGCTCTTACCACTGGGGATGGTCATCGGTTACAGCTTCTGTTTGGAAAGACGGGAACCCTTGACTCGGGACGGACACGAAACAACTTCAACCAGGCCTTTCACGCACCAGATGCACCCACCAAATATTAACACAACTAACCACGTCAAAGAGCGCGCACCTCCTGAGACGACACGACAAACATCAGCCAAATCAGGCGCAGAACCTAGCCTCGGACTGAAGCACAGAGGTTTGAAAGAATGCCGCGCACGCATTTTCTCACTACTTTGCCTCAGGAACCCAGCTGTTCTGTAGTGGCACGATTCGTAGCTTGGTAACTTGGTTGACTCAGACAGGATGGCTAGTTGAAGTGGGCGCCGGTCCTACCTCAAGCGACCAAAGTGCTCCGCATCGGTCGCCAAAGGCAGCTTTCAAGATCGAATCTGAGCCGTCAGATGAAATCTTTGTCCCCTCAGGAATCAGATGCACGCATGTGCTTTGAAATTTGACGCCCTCTTGAGAATGATATAGGATTCTGAACGCTGAAACTGATTGTGTCCATGAAGTCAAGTGTTGGCAACAGGCCAAAAAAAGCTCCACTCGTCTCACCTTGGTGCCCAGGTCGGTGAGCGCGATGGCGAGGTTGTTGCGGGCGATTGTGAAGTTGGGGGCGACCATTAGACACCTGCCGAGCCGCCACCAACGCGTCCTTAAAGGGTCTTGAAAGGGTGGCTTCTTGGAAGCCTTGCTTTTCTTTCAAGAAGAATACTTCCACCTCTCAGAAGCTTACACAAGTTTCCCTTGACCTGGACTAGCCAGAGACTTTCCAATCAGCCGACCTCACAAGACTTGCCTGTCTTGCCAAAACGGCTCATGCACCAATGTTTTCGCTTCCACCGCTCATCGACTCGGATCCGTCGGCAGATAATGAGACTTCTAATCCACAATTCAATCAAAGCCGCAAAGGACGCAACGGGATCAGTTCTCGGCAAGCAATGACGGTCGTCAGCAAACTTTTTGATATCTCTGGCAATTGCTTTGACATCGTTCACAATAACGATCTTTACAGTAGTGTCCTAGGATTTAACCCCACCTTTCGTAGCACGCAATGGCCGCGAGCAAGTCTCCCCGGTCCTTGTAGATGACGCCCATGTTGCAGTGCGCCTCGGCGTAAAGCGGCCGCAGCTGGGCCGCCTTCTCGTAAAAGCTGAGCGCGTGCGCGTACTGGCCCATCTCAGAGTACACAACGCCCAAGTTGTAGTATGCGGGCTGGGACAAGAGGGATTGTATGGTCAATCAGTGCACAAATCAGTTGATCTTTAGCAGCAGTTTCCGGGGGAAGCCTACTATGTGAGAGAAGGTGCATGTGGCAAATCTGATCGTCAAACTACACGGAAATTTGAACGTGTAGCGCTTTGGCTGCACCTCAGACAAAGACGGCAAAAACGTGATGCGGACGTACAACCTCATGACGTTATCCAAACCCCCTTAACCAACTCTGTAGGTAAGCAAGCTTTACCAGGGGCAGGCCCCTCCAAAGACGACACAAATCTGCGAAGCTCGTTACGATCATTAGACAAAATTCGAGCATCCCCCACGCTGTCCACACCGAACAGTTCAAAACATGAGAGCCGTTCTTACGTTTTTCAAGCGCCCCAAAGTGTCAGCGGCATGACGCAAAACGTAAACTCAAGTACGGCTCAGTGCTGCGCAGAGTGGCTCACCGCACAGCGCGGGTTGACCTCAATTGCCTCATAGTAGCGTTGGATGCCCTCCTGCGCGTTGCCCGCCAGCTTGAACCGCGTGCCTAGGTCCGTGAGCACGATCGCCAGGTGCTCCTTTGCCTCCGCAAAGTCCGGCTGCAGCACCAGCGCCTTCCGGAACGCCTGCAGAACGTCGTGATAAAATAACCATATGTGGGACCTTGTTCATCTAACGGGTTGAAATGCCTGCACCCCATGTATATGTGTGACCGTTCACCGAGTAATACGGACATTGCCACAAGGAAGCCCAGTCCCAGGTGCGAGACACAAAGCTCATCAAAGTGAAGGAAGCAAGCTTCAAAGGACCGCGCTCTTCGAACCGACATCCTCTTATCATGATATGGACAAACAAGACGGTAGGTTCAGCTTGGCAGACGGACCAACAGTTGAAACTCTGCATACTTTGTTGTAAAGCTGCCACCTTTTGGGCACCTTGACAGGTATCCATCAGAAGCGACTGAGATCAAAAAACTCTGTTTGGACCATTTGAGGCTCCCACCGATCTGTTCCGCTTTACAAAGGCTCCCATCGATTGCCTCCCAACGGCGACGCCACACTACACTTGCCACCCTTCTCCATTTTGTCCCTGTCACGTCAACCCTTTAATTCTCAAGTCTTATTCTTGTGAATGCGCTCACTTCAATCCCCTCCATCAGGTGCCCCTCCTCCGTGTAAAACAACCCGCACCACGTCAGGGCTTGCACGTTCAGGGGGTCCAGCGCGAGCGCCCCGACGAAGCACGCGAACGCCGCGCGCGGCTGCTGCTGCTGCTGCAAACAGGCGCCTTTCCCGACGAGCGCCGGGGCGCAGCGCGGGTCCGCCCCGAGGGCGCAGTCGTAGAGCGACATCGCTTCCGCTGTCTTTCCCCGAGACCGCAGGAGATCAGCATAGCCGACGACCTCGCCGACGTCAGCGGGGCCCTTGGGCCGCTCCGCTGGCATCAGCGCAGTGCCTAGTTCTTGCCCTACGGTGGTGGTCAGAGCATGGAGGGCGTGGTCGCTCTGGAGAAGAGCGACGGCTCTGATACCAGTGGAGGAGGCGCTGACATCATCCTGTTGCGTCAACGGCGCCGCTTCCTTTAAGCTGGCACGGTCGGCCTCCCTTAGGCAGGGCCCTTTTGCGCCCGTGCTACTCTTGATCTTCAGCAACCGAGTGTTGTCCATCTCACTAGGTAAGGAACTCAGACGTTTTAATACGCCTGGGGCTGGCGCCTGGAGGTCCCAAGTGGGGCCTAGCGACTGCATGGGGCTCATGCTCGGGGACCTCCCAACGGAATGCGTTACGTGCAGCCACAGACTAGCCGCTCAACATGGCACTCATCAGGCGCCCGCATACAATGCACCAGAGGGTGTGCCAAAGAATGCGGAATGCACAACAACTAGGGAACGGCTTGAAGTCCATTTCTCAAAATCGACGCACTTTGCATCCTTGCCATCCAGGTCATTCCCTCCTGGACGTCACCAAATTTGGCCCAAACCGGTGGCAGGAACCACAGCTGCTATGAGGTGGTTGCAGCCATGCATATGCACCTGACCCCGCCAGTAAGCTGTCTTTAATTCCCTTCACCGGACCACAACTTCGAGACTGACGGCCTGAGACTGACGGCCCTAGACGATATCATGTCTTCACCATCTGATGCGTTTGGCTCTTGGATCTTCAAGACCTATCGCCATGCCCCGATGAAGCAAGGTCAATGAAGGCCTGGCGCTTTGACCTCGATTCACAGTCTGTGCCAGCTTCTCAAGCTGAAAACTAAGGAGCTCTATCGACTAGAGTCTCGTGTAAAACTTATGCACTGCTTGCGCTGCTGCTGATGGTCGATCATAAAATTTTGGGCCGAACCCACCGAGCGAGTCAAAGTCGGGTGCATGGTCCAGAGATCTGTAAAGGCTCTGATCCAGTGCTGACCGTCCGCGAATGGTTTGAAGGTTCGCGGTGGTGACGTGGACTCGATCGGCGGATTTAGGACCGCGCGCGGGGACGCGAGCGGACAGGGTTTGACCATCGAGCCGCGGCGCAGTAGCGCGTGGCGAGCTTGGAGCAGTGGGGCGGACAGTGGCTTTGAGACGCATAAGCGTTCAGCGGAGCAAGGGTTTTTTTTTTTTTTTTTGGGTCAACAATCTGGCCGTAAGCAGCTCGTCAAAAGGAGACTGCTGGCTGGCATACGCGATGGCGCGCTTTTACTGGCGATTCTGTCACACTGAGTCGTAGTTGAGTCTGGTCACCGTCTGCATGTTGGGGCACAGCGGCTGGAGTGGTCTCCTGGGGTTATCGTGTTCTTTGGGCGCAGGGCTGCTGGTGGGCGGTCCGCGTTTGGGTAAGGTGGTGTTGATTGCTGGGCAACCGTCCCGTCATTGTCTCCATTGTAATTGAGGTGAGTTTGCACTTGGGTTTTTTGGTAACCTGGGTTGCTGGGCAGGGTTGCTGCTGGTGGGGCCTCTTCCTTTTAGTGTTGATGGCTGCAGTGCCAAACTTCTGCTGATTGCTGGTCATGGTGTGTGCTAGGTGGTCTGGTTTCATATTGAGTAGGCGCTGTCTTTTGGTAGTAAAGTTTTTTGCATTGTCTGTCAGCCACAGGGGAAGTCTTCGTTTGCCTAAGAGCGTGTGAGCTTCCGGATTGGAAACGTGAAGTGGTTGTGTTTTGTTGGAAGTTATAGTATGAGGCAGCGGTTGGGGCATCTGGGGGCCTTTTTGATGGGGGGTTGGGGGTGGCACTTGGCTGTCCGCTTGGTGGTTGTGTGATTCATGGTCAGAGGAACGAAGAGATTTGACCTTCAGCTTGCTGTGCTCGGGTTGTGTCCTGTTATCCGATGTGGGTCCTGTCTTCTGTCGTTTTAGTTGTGGTTCTGTGTTCATCAACCGTACCGTCAAGTCAATTCTTGAGGCAAATCTTGCAGAAGATCTTGTTGCGAGGATGCTAGTGCTGAGTCGATTTCGATCAACCGAGCTTGGTATAAGAGCATCGTAATGATTCCCAGAGTGTAGCAGGTGTATTGCTCCTTGGGTGGCTGTTTGTTCCGTATAGTTCATGAGGAATCCATGTATATTGCCTCTTGTTGACCAGATTAGGATTGACCGATTGTGCAGTTCGGCTGCTGCCAGGGCCTCCAGATCAGAGCCCCATGCACTATCGGTCAGGAGCATATAGTCTTTGTAGTGTGTGGCTGTCGGGAAGGGGTGTTGCATTGCCTGTAATTGTGGCGCTTCCCTATGAATCCAATTGGCTTGGGCATTGTATCGGGGCCAGTGTGCGATGATATGCTGGACACAGGCCTGACGAAGTTGGTCGTGATTACTGTCGCACTGGCCTACAGCTCGAAGGAAGGCTCGGAAGAGGCAGTTTCCATCGCCCGCTACTATTTGTTTGTGTAACAGGCCTTTGAAGTATTCGTCATCCGTTTCGAAGGCGTCATTAGGTTTTGGGTTTTGTGTGGTAGGATTTCTTAGGCGTTTGAGGTTGTTGTGCTGTGCAATATTTTTGGCAACGGGTGCTTTTGAGTTTGTAATTGTAGGCTCTGCTAACTTACTTCCGTTGGACTGTGTAGGTTTACCTCGGATGGATGGGGGTCCGTTGGTGCCCACAGTCCGTTTGTTTCCTGTTCGAGCTCCTGCCTTCTGGGGAAGGCGATTCCGGTCAGTGGTCGGGTTATTCTTCTTCTCTTGCTTTTGCCAGGCTTTTGCAAAGCTCAGGAAGTCGTCTTCGGTCATCTCATGTAGAGGTTTTTGTATCGGGAAAAGTTTGAGTCTGTCCTTGAACAAGAGTTTGCGATCGCGCATTTCAGCACAGCGCGCATTCCACATCTCTTTGTACGCTGAGATTATTGTCCGGTGGATTTTCTTCCCCGCTTTCTCTGTGGCGTCTTCGGTTGTTTTGGAGTTGGCCATGAGCCATGTTTTCAGAGACAGGGGGAGTTGGCCTGCAGATAGAAGCCGCTCCGAGTCCTGTGTTGGGGAGAAAAGGCAGTTCCGCAGGGTGCGGCTGATCTCGTTCCGGGAAACTCTGCTGGTCTGCCGTTTGCATATGGTCGTGCATTCTTGTATGAGATTTTGTCGATTCTTTTCAAAGAATGGGCACCAGTAACTGATGTGTTCGATTGTTTCGTTGATTTCTTGATTGCATAGATAGCACTTTGTGTCCGGGAAGATTTGTGGCCGGATCTTGTGGAGACGATGCAGTGTTGGTAGGGTTCTGCCTAGCCTGAATTTGTACCATAAATTTTTTGAGCGGGTAGTCTTTTTTGCCATGAAGTATAGATAGTGAGGGGGTTTGCCATATACTTTCATTGAACAGGTATTCGTGCCATTTGCCATTGTATTGGTAGATTTGCCGTGTTTGTCTGTACGTGGTTTGGTAGAGTTTGAGGGGGTGGTTTTCAAAGGTGGGGCTTGACCGTTTGTCTCCGAGTCCGTCGAGTAGGATGGAGACAGGTGCTAAATATTTCTGCTCGTCTGGGACTGTAAGGTCTTCTCCCTCGATGCTCATTTTAGCAATTGCGTCTGCCTTTTTGTTATGTTCTTGATGCTCTTTAGTTGCTGCGATTTGTGGGGTGTCAGGTTCCTGTCCAGACGGGGTGACTGTGGGCTTATCCCGCATGTGAGCTTTGACATGGACAATTGTTGTATGTCCTGTTCGCGCTTGGATCTCTTCAAGGATTCGTAGTTGCAGTGATCCATCTTTCAGCCGGCGCAGCTCGTGTGCGCAAGGTTTCCTCTTCTGGAATTTGTTAATCTGATCGACCAGAGGTTTTCTGTCGCAGTGTATGGTGAGGTTAGTTTCTTGTTTTGTGAGTATAAGTGCTGCAAGTACTCCGAACGCTTCGGCACGTGCAATACTTTGGTATCCGGGAATACGGGACAGTACTTTCTTGTATGAGTCGGTTTGGTCCAGTTCTGGGAAGTAAATCCCGAATCCTTGTTCTGGACTGGTCCTTGTTTGTGCTTCCATCTGGGTATGCTTTGGTAACATCGAGTGAGTGTTTCTTGTGCAGTCCCCAGTTGGTTTGCGTCTCTTTGCTGGGTTGGGAATTGCTGCGTGCAAAAGGTTCCAAAAGTTGTTCGATATAGATGCGGATAAGTAGTCGTAGGAGTTTGAGTTGCATTGCACTTGCTCCAGGGATCCGTAGATCTGGATGTAGTATAAAGTTGGGAGTTTTTGTTGACCTGTCTTGTATGAGTTCTTGGGCAGTTCTTGTGGGGCGCCCTTTGTGACTTTCCCACCGTTCTCTGGGACTTATATCGGTTCCGCTGTTTGCCAGTTCTGCTATTGTGGTTTCAAACAGCGGTGAGAGATCCTCTAGGTCGGTTATGCCGGCGCGGGAGAGGTTTTGTAGCAGTCTGGTAGTGTGGGTTTCTGAGAGACCCTTACATACTAGAAGAAGCATCTGATGTTCGTGTGCAATCGGAGCGAGCGTGTGCCTGATCTTGCGGCTGCTCATATCGGCGCGAGTATCAAACAAAACTCTGAGGGACATGTTCATCTTGTTCAGGTGTTGGCGAACTCCCTGAAACAGCGGCGAGAATTTACGACCCGTCCATGGGAGGTCACGGCCAAGTCGGCTGAAAGGTTCAATCCCTTTAAGGTGGTGGCGGAGGTGCGTGTAGCAGATTTGTGACGTGACACGGCAAGGTAAGTCTACGGCTTGAAGAGCGGTCTGCATGAATTCGGCCCTTATGCATGACTGAAGGGCGCTGATGTTGTGTAATCCTTGATCGA
>DF237085.1:0-108438 GCA_000708835.1 Klebsormidium nitens | reverse complement strand
CCCTTAGCAGCAGTCTCTGCCTCTGTCTCTCGCCCATATGTGCACCTAATTGGCCGCTGCTGTTGCGCATTGGCGATATATACCCCTCCATGCTTTCATTTCCATGGGCACTATGGCGCCGGAGATCGTCCCCCACAAAACGTAGAAATTTCTTGGATTGACCCCCCCTGGAAGATTTCAAACTGCTTCCAAATATTAAGAACATTCCTTGCTGCAAGGTAATAAACTTTAATTTTAAAGTTTGCAGCGAAGACTGTTTCTCCGAGTCTCTTCCTCCGATCAATTGCAGTTCTGCTAAATTAAAAGAGCTCCTCTCAACTCGCTGCTCGTGCCTTCCTCCTAACGCCATGGCTTCCGCTCTCGCCTCCTCCCGGTGCGTCTCCTCCGTGGCTGGCCTTGCGGTCGCTGCCAAGCCCGCTGCCATGACCGGCCCCCGGGTTGTGGCCCCCCGCGCAGCTCTCCCCAGCTTTAAGAAGATTGCTCAGACCGCGGGTGTGTCGGTCGCCACCCTTGCCGTTGCTTTCAGCGCCAACGCTGCTAACATTAAGATGGGGGGAGACGGTGGCGAGCTCGCCTTCATCCCTAGCTCTGTGAATGTGTCTGCTGGCGAGACCATCACTTTCACGAACAATGCTGGGTTCCCCCACAACATCGTGTTCGATGAGGATGCGGTTCCTGCAGGCGTGGACGCTGGCGCTCTGTCTCACGATGTAAGTCACCCTCTCCTGTGTGTTGGGGTGGCCAGCATGTTGTTTGGTGGTCAGACCTGACTGTACTGTCACAAGCTTACATAGTACTTAATCTTCAGCACTGAATCTTCTGATACTGTGCTTTGTGGTCAATGATGATTGCGCGCTCGTGTCTGAGATAGTCGTTGATTCTAGCGAATCCCTTCCCTAGCAGAGGGGGGGGTTTGAAAAAGTCAGCTGGACTGTATCAGGACGGGGAATCTGTAGGTTTTGTATTCGTCAGCTGGACTGCATCAGTAGGGGGAATTTGTAGGCGGCAAACAGAGACTCCTATGTCTTTCAGCCCTTTGTAGTTGTGAGTTTGTGTTGGAGAATTACAGGGAATGCGAGGTTTATGTGGACTTCAATGCATTCTTGAGGGGCACCTCCTGTGGTCATTACAGCAGAAAATATGCAACATGATAAAGAATCCGTCAGAAAGGGCACATTGTGGGAAGGGTAGACGAGAGACGATGACATATCGAATGTATGACATCTTCAAGGGCTTTCGTCCTTGAAGATTGTGCTTTGCACATGTGTTACGGAGTTGACAGCTGTCATACAGTCTGCATCAATGTGCATTGTGGCACACGGTAAACAAGCTTGACCCGGCTCTCTTGTCTTTGCTAGGACCTCGTCAACGCCAAGGGTGACGTTGTGACCATCACCTTGACCAAGGCTGGCGAGTACGAGTACTATTGCGAGCCTCACCAGGGAGCGGGCATGACTGGCAAGATCACCGTCAGCTAAGCCGACTGTGAAACACTGAGCGAGGTTAACTTGAGGGTTGGGTATTCGATTTGATGGGTTGACAAAAACGTGTTGAGCGAGTTGCGACATTTATAAGTCCGGTTACTGCTCTCATAGCCAAGTTCTGCCCGCAGTTGTTTCATTGCCATACTGCACATTCTTGGTTGAATCCATTCAAACCAGAGCGTCCCGTAAGTCCATGTTGCTCGTCGTGCCCACGTCGATTGATGCATTCAAATATCAGCAAGGCTCAAAACAGCCGTGTGCTTACCTGTTCTATGCATCTGAAAGGCCATGCTTGTGATTTTCATTGCAGTACTCGCGTTGAAAGCTTGATAGAAAGGGCGGTCGAGACCCCTGTGAATCCACTCCTGGCTGCTCAGTGCATCCGTTCATGAAATGGGTTTTTGTGCCGAGTCAGCCGCAATGTTCTGGTTCTGCAGTTCTCTTTTAAAGCAGGTTGTCGACATATGGATGCATGCAATCGAGGTAGACATGGTCGAACCATGATTGCTGTGCAGCGACCAAACAATTAAAGAGTCAATGGGATTACAATCAGCGCAAATGCATGGCGATCATGGGACCAGGTACTATATATGGTCAAATTACGGCGATCGCGCGCTGGCACATACGTATGCATGTTTGATGCGATGTAGAAGGCACCGGGGCCAGTACCTAGCATCTAACATTGTTGAATCGTATGTACTTGTACCACCCACCGTTTCATTGTCGCCAAGAACGGGCACTCTATCTTACTAATATACTCTGCAGGAGAAGGCCAGGCTATGTTTGATGTAAACAGCATCTTAGTGGCAGAAGGGCCTTACAAAGTTGAGTCAGCATACACTAAAACGACCAAGCTGCGTGCTCTGATCTTGTTGATTGTACGCATATAGCCTACACTGCATTCAGAGGGAACTCCTGCTGCTTGCCAGTGTAGCTGCTACTGCCAATTAGCTTGATTGCCCACAGCATGGAGAATTTTACTTGGTGTCGAACTCGGAAGCCAGCATCAGACCTTAGACATGTCAACGAGTGCCTCACTCACTATATCTGCATGCTCGAGTTTCACAATGCAATGCTCGCCATAGCCTCGTCAATTGCTCGTCGTACTGCAAAGGCAGACACGTATCCACCTGCCTTCGCAGCCAACTCTGTCCGTAGTCTTCGGCTCTCATCATCCAACCCTTCAGAGTCTCCATTCACATGTCGTGCTTGCGCCACAGGGGTAGGCTGCAATGGGACAGCTGGGGGCTGCGCATGCCCCAGAGCGGAAGGGGCATATTGCATACCGCCGGATCGCTCGGCACTGCCATGGATTTCATGCTCCGCCTGCAGTGGGTTAAGTATGGAGACGTTTCATGCAAGCCAACTGATTGAGTACCCGAATCAGCAGCCGTTGCAAATGGGAGGCCTTAAAAGACAGCTTTTCTTGATCAGAGTCGATCTGAGAGGGGCTACACAACTCCAAAGTAGAGTACAAATACCTTCGGCTCTAACACACGTCCCTCGCTATCGAACCTTCTCCGAGCTGCTGTGGGCAGAATATCAACGTGGATGGTCCCTTGCTCATGATCATCATCCTATGTCAAACAAGTCCATTCCAGAGTCTTGTCCAACCTGGCGACTGCATCATCGAAACAAAGGGAAGACAACCAGAAAACGAGAACAAGTCAACCAGACTCGTGTTGATACGATCAATTCAACTCCCAGAGGCAAGTACGTGCACCCCAACGTCATACTCGTCGCTTTGCTCGACATCTGTACACCTTGATGAGTCCGTCGAGGGGTCAAACAACTGAAGAATCGAAGAATTCTCGACGGATCGAAGAAATAATGACAATAAGCCCTCCGAAGTGAGAGCAAGTTTACCTCGAGTTCCTCAACAGATGGCTCGACAGCAGCCCTCTGGGCCTTCAAGTTTGCTGCCTTTTCACTTGCCTGCACATACAAACACAACCCTCATTTCAACACGTCTTAGCTGTTTTACCTTTACATTCGCCACCGAGGCCAATCTCGAATGTGTCCAGTAAAATCTTTCCCTTTCTGGACAAGAACATACACAAGGGGCCTTCGAACAGCGAGGTACTCCAAATCAGCACTTGACATCCAGAAGCAGTTGATGCAGATCTGAGTGGTATTGTGTGAGCTTGAGAAGTGGCTCTACTTTTCTTGCAAGTAATTGATCCAGATGTTGACTTGCCTTCCGCGCGTGTGACGAGAGAATCTGCTCCTGATTCTCTTCTTGATAGCGGGCCACACTGGCCTCAGTCGCAGTTACATCAATGCCCTCAACAAGATTGAAGACTGCAGACGATGGTCTATGGTGGATTATCAACAATGGCCAGGGCTTGCGTTGCATCTGATTTTGTCAATTATTCAGAATCTAATCGATCCTGTTGGACACACTGCTCAAATGAAGCAATGGACAATAAGACAGAACCAAGCAGGCCTCCTGATTCATAAGCCAGAAGTCTGTTCAAAACACAGGTGAAATTAGAACTGTTTTGACACTGTTTAGTCTATATGAATAGACTAAAGAGAATGTTGAAGAAAGAACAACAGTCAAGGGCAGAAACTTCGTACGATTTCCAATTCGAACCTCTCAAAACAGTGACAAAAGGACACGCCAGTAGAGCCTTTGCATGCTAAATCCGCCAATGATATGTCGCATGAGGGATGTTTCATAGCATGACTCACCGATGTCTTCTATGGTCTCAAGGTAGTCATTGTACTCCTTCAACTCTTGGAAGTCTTCCCGCTCCTTGTTGTAACTGCATGGAACCAGAATCCACAAAATCCACTCAGCCTTGATGCTTTAGTGGTGGCGCTATATCTGCTTCTGATTCAAATGCTGGACATGGGAAAGCGCTGCTTCGGTATGGACAGGACACATACTCTTTCAGAAGCGCCAAGCTTCAGCCCGGGGCAAAAGTATCAACAGTCCCTGAAGTTTGTGCAGAGCTATGCTGAAAATTAAGAGGTCTGTACAGGAGGACAAGAGTGTTCCAGGAAGTTTGAAGGGGGGCCTGAGTGAGTACGGTTGAAGTATTCGAAGGTACAGCTTAGCTAAAGAGGAGACATGCCACCAATGTCCACACACGAAAACTGCAGGAAGCTTTGGAACCTCACATGCTTTGGATCCTCTTCCTGATTACAAGCTCCTTGTTCATGTCCCCCAAAAGACCCAGCCACACTTGGACGCTGTCAATTCATTGAGAAGCTCCCGGCCGCGTTTCAGACAGCATCAGCGACTGCGGACACGGCGCCGACTCGTGAGTGGTGGTTTGAATCGAGGATGAGACTCTTGGAAGAAATGCTGCTTGATTGCTTGATGACAAAAGCTCACTCCCATCAGTGTACGACCTTCATCAGGAGCACCTTAGCAATGCAGTGAGGTGCAGAGACGCAAACCAGCATGCCTACACCCACCTACACCTAGCAGAGCCAAGGGCACCTGCTCTTTGAAAAGCTCACCTCAAATAGACTGATTGATCACTGTGCAGCTGCTCGACCATTGGAAGGCGGCAAATGCACTATGTAGTGCCCTTGTTGGAGAATGGTGGCATTGATCTATGTGTGGGCTATTGGCATTGCAGGTTACAGGAATCACCCTCGTTTGAACCCGAGGGTCAGGAGGTAGGTTAACAAAGTGGGTTGCGCAGAAATACACTGACAGTTCAGGAGGAGTCCGCCGTATTTAAAAGACTTGCCACGCTGACCCACCTCTTAACCATTGGCCCACTAACCAACTTCTTAACCATGTCCTGTTCACATTGTCATTGATATTAGCTGGTTAGAAATCAGCAGGGAGAGTGCTCAAACAATGCGAGCTGGGGTGGTGGCAGGAGCGATGCAAAGTTGGCTCTGAGCAACGATGCACGGAGCGGCAGGCGGGAGCACCAACTTTTCTTTCTGCCAGCACCACCCCGCATTAGCTGTTCTTCCTTCCCAATCCTCTCCAAATAAGGTGTCCGCAGGAAGACCCCATCTGGCGCCACTGACGCTGCAACAACAGTACTCGAGGCGCCCGACTCCTTTTAGCAGCGCAAGACTTCTCGAAAGCAGAGGAGCACAGCAGTCAAGGAGAAGTGTAGCCACGTGTTTTGACAACAGTAGGGCAGACGTAACTTTTACAGGAGCGCCTTCCACTCCCAGGACTGAGCACTTATGGAAAACGAAGCAACATAAGTGCTCGAGACATAAGCCCAGGGCACACCACCCTTCCCATCGCACCCGGTTCGCAACAGAAAGGGTGTTGCTGTCGAGCACAGCAGAACCTGGCGGCATTCCTCAGGGGCGCCGGTCTTGCACTCTGCCTCGCAGCACCGCAATCAATCTTGCTCCCCCCCCCGCTACGTCGTCTTCCTGGAACAACCTTGTCCCTTTCCTCCTTGTGGCATTCTCATCCAGGCATAATCGCCCACGCTCAACCGCTCGCAGCCTCGCTAGCGATCACCCCGGACAGCCAAAAGAAGCACCAAAGGGGGGCACGTCCATCAGGCGCCCTCAAGAGTCTCTCACAACCTCAACTTCTACTGGACCCTCAAAAGCAGCATTCGCCGGAGAGACCCGAGTTGGACGTACAAAAGGAGGACTGAAAGAGTCCAACCACCCCGGGCGCTCGAAACAAACCAATACTAGGAAACAAAAGCAGAAGTTCAAGCGCGCCCAGTTCACCGAGATTGCCCCGGAGGAGGCGCGCGCCGTCTTGGCCTGCCGATACAGTGCGGCCGAGGGAATCCCATACCGGGCGCCGGAAGAGTTTCGGCTGTGGGTGCAGCTCATGATGGCGGGGCCGGAGCATGTCATCTTGTCAGAGCCGGGGGATTACATCTTCCAGGATGGTGAGCACGCGGCTTTTACAGTTCTTTGGGCTCTGCTTCTTCAGAAGTTTCTCACGGTGTGTGTTGGGAAGGTTGGCACTCTCGTTGCCAAGAGTATGCAGGACAACACGTCGACGACGCTGTGTAGTGATTGATCGAGACTTCACAGACTATTGGATGATCTCTGATAATCTCGTGTTACATCACTCTTGGAAAAATCGCAATTCCCCATGAACGAATGGATGCTTTCTCTGACGAGCGGGCGACTATTGATGCTTGTTTCTAAAGACCCTCGTTCATCCAGTGGCAACAGATCTGCAGTGGGCTTCTGTGCCAATTCCGCTGGCCGGCCGTGTTGACCTCATCGATGTGGTGGCAGGAACAGAGGTTCATAGCTTTGAGTGACCTTGGAAAAACCTGGAGTCTGTCGACCCCTGTGTGCTGGCAGACTTACTTGTTTCTTGCTAGTTGCAAAGTCATCTGCCTCTCACTCTTGGCCTGATTGTGTTTCCCACTGGTGGGGCATCGACCAAGCATAGGTATTCAAGGGCGCCCTATGACTTGATGCCGCTCGCTTTCGCATACATGTGTGATTCATCTGCTGTGAAACTGCTGAGGTCTGGAGTTACTCAAACCACTCGATCACAGTTTTTGAAGATCAAGTTCCGTGAGGGAAGTCGTGAATGTCATCAAACAATCTACCGCCTTTATTTGCAGGGCGGCGCCTAGTTCGTCCGTACTTTTTCGAGTTTGTGTCGCACGTGAAGAGCCGCTGGGCGGGCCAGAACATCGTGGAACTCTTCTCCAACGAGTTCCGCCAGCGGGACCGCCAGTACTACGTGAGCTCCTATTCCAGAACAACTTTGGTCTTCGAATTTCCGAGATGGCCGAACGAGGGGTAGAAACATATCACAAGTCGCGCGATGTTTTCAGCAGAAGCCACCGGCGGGGCTGCCGACTTTCTATTAATTTCGTGGATGAGTTAGATGGCTAAAACGTCCGTTGATGTTTGAGGTTGTCGAAAGATGTGGGAGCTGCCCGGCATTAGTAGTTGACTTGCGGCCTGTCACGGTTCGTTGTAATGTTTACGATCTTCCGTTTGGTGTCAGAGATTGCCCACTTGATATGGGGTTAGGGGCAAAGTGGCAATGGCCATCTGAACGCCTTCAACCGAGATGCCTTCCCTTTTCGCCTAGCTAGGTTAGTCCTAAACTGCGTCCATCCGAAGCGCAATGCATTCCGTGCTTCGAGAAAAGTGTACTTCCTTTCAAGCAGGCCAGAACTTCAAAAACTCGATGTATTCAACCAACTCGCGAGGATCTGTTCAGAACGTCTTCTCAATTTTTCTAACCTCGCAGACACAGGCCGTCGAGGAAAGCTGCCTTCAGGTTGACGGGGCGCGATTTTAACTAGCTAATGCCACGCGTGAGGCCAAAAGACAACACTTGCTCCAGTAAATCATCCTCGAGCCGCTTTCTATGAACATTACAGTCTCATTTTTAGCTCCACACAACGCAAGTCTTTGAGGACGGCCGCCTCAAGGTCGAATCTTCAATGAATCGCCAAAGCAGCTGACCCGTAGATCCTTCGACAATAGTTTCGGTTGTCAAATCGCTTTTCCGAATCCCTAACCACCTCGGACCCCCTCCCAAACCCTCCCTAACGGACTCTCACCCTCCTGTAAACCCGCAGATGCAAGCCTTCGAGGACCGGCGCCTCCCAATTAGGCGGCCGCAAAGTTTCAATCAGCCACCTACTTCCACGAGAGAAGCCAACGCGTTGAATTCGCATTCAACGTACCCTAATGAGTTCGCTCACTCGCAACCTGACCCAGTTTCAAAACTTCCTTCAAACCTGCAGATGCAAGCCGTCGAGGACGGGCGCCTCCAGGTCGACGGCCGCAAAGTGCCCACCAGCTACAGCCTCACGCAAGGCCAGACCGGCGAAGTTTTAACGACTTCGCAATTCGCATTTCCAGTCCTAACCCCTCCCAAACCCACCGACCCGATCGTACCCAAACCCGCAGATGCAAGCCGTCGAAGACGGGCGCCTCCAGGTCGACGGCCGCAAAGTCCCCACGAGCTACCGCCTCACGCAGGGCCAGACCGTGGTCCACTTCGTGCACCGGCACGAGCCCCCGGTAATGGCGGATCCGGTAACGGTCCTCTTCTCGGACGCGGACGTCGTTGTCGTCCGGAAGCCGGCGTCCGTCCCCGTGCACCCGTGCGGGCAGTACCGCAAGAACACGGTGCTCGGGATCCTGCAGGCGGAGCACCCGGAGCTCGGCACGCTCTCGCGTATCCTTCCCCCCGCCTCTAGTTCGGCTCTCCATTTTGCTGATTTTTGGGTTTTGGCTACTTTTGCGCTTGGTTTATGATCTGCCAAAGCACCCGGAGCTTGGCACGCTCTCGCGTATCCTCACCCTGCCTCTAGTTCTGCTCTCCTCTCTGCTGCCGGTTATCTTCTCTTGCCCGTTGTGCGTTGTTTTGATGGCCTGTCACGCGCCCGGAGCTCGGTACGCTCTCGCGTACCCTTCCCCCCGCCTCTAGTTCTGCCGTCCTTTCTGCTGCTCTTCTTTCTCTTGGCCGTTTTTGCGCGTTGTCTATGATCTGCCAAAGCATCCGGAGCTCGGCACGCTCTCGCGTATCCCCCCTCCGCCACTAGTTCGCTGTTCATTTTGCTGCTGCTTCTCTCTTCTTCGGGCCTTTTCCGCGCGTCTTCCATAATTTGGCAAGCACCCAAAGCTCGGCACGTCCTCGAACATGGCCACCTTTTCGAGGACTTCACCGGCGGAGCTTCCACCTTATGAACGTGTCAAAGTCCGGGCTTACAGTAAATGCCGTCAGTTCCGTTCTGCTGGTCCGCTGTGCGCCGTCTAAGCTCGCCGTTTCCGCCCTGGGCACTTCTGCTGCACGGAGTGCCAGGTTTTTGGCCCTTTTCTTGACGCCAGCCTCTTTCCTCATTCGTGGTTCTTTTCCTTCCCCTTGCTCACGCACAGTGTCAAATGCTGAAGTCCTCAAGTCCTTTGTGATCCTTGAAACCGTCACCCCCGTCCAGCACTTCACCGGCTGGACCGACTGGTTCCGTTCCCTTGCTTCTGCTATAGTGTCAAACGATGGAGCCTATATGTCCTTTGTGATCCTTGACACCGTCCGCCTCGTCCAGCGATTCACCGGCTGGACCGACTCGTTTCCGGCCTGCTCATCCTGGCGCGCAACCCGGAGACCGCCGACCGATTCCGACAGGACGTGAGTGGCGCTCCGCTGGTTCCAGGCGAATGAACTCGAGAGCAGATTTTGTTCAATCGAAAAAGCTCTCTTTGAAAGACCAAAATTGATGTGTAAATTCAGCTCTAGCGAAAGGGAGGTTATTTTCTCCATATTCGCTTGATTCTGATCTACTCTCGGGTCGTTCTTGCTTGGTCGCCCTTCTCGTATTGTTCCTTCCCTCGCTCCATCGTGATCCAGCCAAAATAGAGACCCAGCATCTTGACGTCAGCATGTCCCCGCGTGCTGACATCGGCCGTTGACTTAAATCGCGGCAACCAAAAGTCGCAAGGAGCACGTGGCACGCGATCACGACGTTTTTTGAGTGGCCCGTGAAAGCGAACAGACGCGGCGCAATCAAGTCCTCACGCTGTGCTGACGTCATGGTCTTGGGGAGCACGCTAACGTCTTGACCCTCCCCTCCGCAGATCACGCAAACGAGGTGCAGAAGGAGTACGTGGCGCCGCTTTAATGGGCACCTGCTACAAAACGATGAAATCATTCTTGAGTTTGCAAGTCCCGACGCTGTGCTGACGTCATTGCATCGGCAAGCACGCTGACGTCAGCCGCTCTCCCCGCAGATCACGGCGAACGAGGTCCAGAAGGAGTACGTGGCGCGCGTAGTGGGCGTTTTCCCCGAAGGGCCCGTCGAGGCGGCAGCGCCGCTGCTGTACGACGGCAAGGAGGGGCGCGCCATCGTGGAGGTGCGTGGGGCTGCCACGTGGCAGAAGGTCGATTGTAAGGGAGGTCATTGCGCAAAGAGACTCGTGACGAGTTGGCACCCGTGTTAGGGAGCTGTCGACGTCCTTGAAGGGGGCGTGTGAAGACCGGCCGCCTGAGATTGAGTGACAGTGTCGACGAGTCTTTACCGGTAGCTCATGACAAGTAGCAAGGTGGGATGCGGTACCTGGGGAGACTATCTCCTTCAAAAGTCTGCATAAAAGTGCACCTTGATGTATTGAGGTACGCTTAGAACCCCTTCTTTCATAGTCCTAGATTATGCAGGTGTCGGTGGCAGCACTCAAGACCACCCACTTTCCTTTTTCCTTCACCATCTCTGCTCTGTTCACCTGCGTGTCTCTTTGGCAGGTTCCGGAGAAGGGGAACGATCTGGGCGATTGTGGCCCAAATGTTCTGTATAGCGCAAGCGAAACGCACTATCTGATCTCTATTCCACCAACTTTTTCCTTCCTCTCACGTGCTTTGACACATCCCTTTGGCAGGTTCCGGAAGAGGAAAACGATCCGGAGGCGATTGCGGCCGCGATGCTCAACGGCGGCCGCACGCGCGACGCGCTCACACGCTTCCGGCGGCTCAGCACGGACGGCGCCACGAGCGTCGTGGCGTGCCAGCCGCTGACCGGGAGAACGCACCAGGTGGGGACCGCTACCGAACTTCGCGTCAGGGGTTTGAAGAGTTTGAGGGCTTTGGGTTTTAGAGTTTTGAGGGTTCTCATCATTTTGGACCGTGCGTAGCTGGTGCGTCGGATGTTTGCGTGGACCCTGCTGTAGTTGTCCAATTCTCAGGGCGTAGGATGTACAGTAAGTCAAAAGAAAAAATGGATGTATGTAAAGAGGTTTCGCCTAACTTCCGCAAGTCTGTTCGAGCAATAGCCTTGCCATTGAGGCGGCCGGAACAAGTAATAGGGACCCCTTTAATAGCCTCATATATTTTTTTATCCTTGAACAACCATTTACAGATTGATTTCAGCCTCTTTTTCTGTTGCAACAATGAACAGATATGGGTTGCATCTAAGAGGCTTCAATACCTGAAAGGTACCCGGTTTAGAATACGAATAAGATTAGGGAGGCCATGATTAGAGCAAAAAGAGCAATAGCTTCGGTTAACGCGAATCCTAAGATTGCATACGGCAAGGTCGACAGCTTTGCTGGATGCGTCAACTTTCCCGGTTCTCCAGCCTAGCCTGCCGCTAACCAGGATGACGCACAGAATGAGGATTGCTATGCGGACCCTGCGGACCCTGCATTAGTGAGATAGTCGTCTGTTTCTTTACTACGTTGACCAGCTTGTGCTTGTCCCCGGTCGAGTCTGGATGCTCAGACCCCAAGGCTCAAATATTCAAGGATCTGCCGCCCAGTGACGGCTTTTGCTGGTGTGCGAACTCTGTCTCAGTGTGCGGTTTTTAACTTCTTTTAAAGCTCCCCTTCTCTGAACTCCATTAGCAAGATCCTTTCGACTAATCGCGAAAACACTTCCTTCTGCCAGATCCGAGTCCACCTACAGTACTTGGGTCACCCGATTGCCAACGATTTCCTGTACCTGTACCCGGGGCCTCTTCCCGAGGAGGCGCGCAAGAAGGGCGGGGACACCACCGCCGACGTCGCGGCCGCGCGGGGCGCCGCCAAAATGGCGGCCGCGGCCACGGTCGCGGGCGCCACTCTGGCGGGGGCGATCCGCGTCGTGGTCGCCGCGAAGGCGAGGAAAGCGCGGGAGGATGCCGAGGCGGCGCGGCGACAGGAAAATGAGGGGTCAGCTCTGGGAGACGGGTTGAGTTCAGCGGGCTTGGCGGAGGCAATTGGCGGAGGCACTTTCGGAAACGGAGAAGCCGGCGAGACGAGCGGAGAGCCCCTCGTTCACGGGCTGGCGAGGGGAGAGTTGAATGTTGGCAATCTCACGGGGGAGGAGAGGTCACAGGAAGCTGGTGTTGCAGACGTGCCGTCCGCTGGGGGTGCGATTCCTGAGACAGGATCTGGAACGAGGCCTGTCGGAGCAGGGGGAGATGGGGCCGGTACAGGGGTGGGGTCGGAGGCCCTGTTTGAGGTGGACCCGTACTGCACCAACTGCCCAAGCATAGGGCCGACGGGGTGAGGCACCGCGGAGAACAAGGCCTCAGAATGCTTGAAGTCTCCCCCGTTTCGGCCAAGTTTTGGGGGGATGTGAATTAGGCGGAGGGAATTGTCGGCTTTTCCTTGCTGCGGGAATCATCTGCGGAAACGGCTGTTTGCCGGGGTTTCGACTCTTTTTCTGCTGTGCTAATGTTGCTTTTTTCAAATGCACGGGGTATCCCAGAGCAATGAGGCCAAATGTTCGTCGGACAGAGTTTGCTTCTGCTTCAGCTGATCTTATCGGTTCATCATCCATGTACCACGTGACACAGATTGTCGTCTTGACTTTGAATCTCGATTTGCCTTTACCAGGTACGAAGAGGACCAGGAGGGCTTATGGCTGCATTGCATACGGTATACGGGGAAGACGTGGACGTATGAGTGCCCACTGCCCGACTGGGCACAGTTGAACTGACGCTTACGGATTGTGGGTTTCTGCGTGTGCGGCCATAGACTTTCCATGCTCATATCTGGTTTGGCCAGAATTGGATCGACCACAAAGGCCGGGTCGTGATGATTTAGTGGCGGACCGTGGACCAGCAAGAAGTATCTCAACGCATGCAGAGTTGCGACGACATCCTTCGGAGCTGGCCAGAATAAAAAGGCACCAGAATTGCGCATGTGGGTCAGCTTGAATGACGGAGGATCCGCACCCGTTGGTTTTCCACTGCCCTAGTCCGTCGATTTTCCACGGCCGTACGACTTATGGACATCAGTGCCATGCGCAGAGAACGAGGTGTCAAGCTTATCTCATGTATTTCCCACTCGCATTTACTTTCTGGCCAACAATCTGCAGTGAGCTGTAAATTATCCTCATTTCAAGCTTTCTTTTCTACGCGTATATTCGAAATCGCTGCAGCCCAGTCCCATGACTTCCTTCTTTGTAGGACATGACGTTCTCATGGAGGTACCTGTAGCTCAAATTCATGATGTATCAGCATGTATCCCATGTGAAGAAAATCAAACTTACTACGTGGAGCACAGACATGCACGCATGCGGTTATATGCATAGCTCGCTAGTGCGCGTGCAGCATACGCCATGGCAGTATGTTAATTATTCTAACTTGTAGCACCACACGCGCTTACACATCAGCGTGGAACCATGTGCGCGGCGCATTTGCGCGCACAAAAAGTGCATGCAAGCAATGATTGGCAGTGTTTCGATCAAAAAGCATTAATCCATTCGCATCATGTGTCGGATAGAGTGAAACTCGACTGAATCTGAATCTAGCTAGCTGCCCATATGTCGGTGAATGATGCGGTGCACGCAAGCATATGTGATCGAGAATTCCATGCGTGCAGGACTGATGAGAAGGCACAGCGTTAGGTCCGGCCGAGCATCCTCAGAGCATGCCAGCAATCGTGGCCTCCAAGTCCATCGGAAGTTCTGCTATCACTACTTTCAGCGCAGGACAAGTCCTTGACTTGCGCCTTGTGCGCCTGCGTTTGCTTTGTTCATGCAGTATCCTTTACTTGGATGTATCAACCACACAGATTGACATGTGCACTCGGCTGACGAGGGACCAAGAAAGAGGCCAAACTTGATCAGAATCTCTCCTTGCAAAGAACACCAATGAGCTCGGATGCTATAAGTCATTTCAGGGTGATGTACGCCTGCTTCAACACCAAGAATCCCACTGGTCAAGTTTGCCAGGGGTGAAAATATCGGCGTTTACGGTGGTCAATTGATGTGCACCCCGTTGATGATTGATGAGCCCCAGCAGGTAATGTAAAGTAAAAGAATCCCAAATCTAGTCCCACGACAGCCTGACATACAGCCTGCTTACCTCCAAAGGAAAGCACAATCAATCCACTATCATATCCTGATCCACAACCCTTGCAAACTGCTATTCCCACCAGATTCCGACCCCGTGTGAAACCGTTACCCCACAGCATTCCGAGCAGCATAGTGCTGTAAGTAAAAACGTCTCTGACGGCTGCTCGTATCTGACAGGGTCGCTTATTCACACTTGATGGAGCGGTATATGTGGCGTACAAAGGTGAGAGACGCCCGGAACCCGACGGTGCCCAACATGAGGAAGAAGCCGTAGCACACACACGCCATGTACCCGAAGAAGAACGACGTCTGCATGAACCCGCTCATGTCGGACCTCGCGTAGTAGTAGTAGAAGCAGTACCCGAAGATGAAGAGCCCGGTCGAACCTCCGCAGAGGACGCTCCTGCATGGGAGGCGATCTCCGACTTGAGCATATCAATTTGTTATCTAATGGAACTCAAAGTTTGAGCACACACGCCAGTGTCTGTTCAAAGCACCCATGCCAATGACTGCGAGCATGACCAGTCCAAGCACATTGCAATCGAAGCTCGGAGGTCAATCTGTGAGTGTAGAACGGCATCGCAGCTACTTCGGCAAGTATATGTCCGCTGTAATTGCATGGTAAACGGCACATGGAGGGCCACAATGCACGCCAGGAAAGAGACGCAAAGAACTTGGCCACAGCAAAGGAAGGCATAAGGAGGCCCCAACATCAGCGGGTTCATGCCTCACTTAACGGAGAAGTAGAAAAGGCAGAGAACGAGTTGCATACCATATAAGGAGCAATAGGATAAGGGTAAGAGGTCTACACGAAAGCAAAGAGGGCAGGCGGAACCAGACATGCACCGCAATAGAACAAAGAACCATGATAACAGACTGGATGACGGACGCCAGGCTCGAGAAGAGGACAACATTGAAGTGGAGATTAAAAGACTGAATACAAAAAGGAGACAGCAACGACGTAGGAAAAGAAGACAAACACCAGAAGAAACGTTTGGAACACAAGAGCGATTTCAACAACGCTTGAAGAGAGGCGCCACAAATCAAACCAGGACCGCGAAACTAGAGCGGGATTCTCCCGCCTCACCTCCACCACCACTCGTGGTCCTCGACGGCTAGTTGGAAGTAGGTGAGCGCGATCGTGATGAAGGCGGTCACGATGATGAGGATGATGAACACGATGAAGAGGATGCTGTAGATCGTGTACACCTTGTGCCCCCACACGCTCGCAAAGATGTAGTACAGCTCGATGTAGATCGCGCTGAACGGCAGGAAGCCCGCCATCGCCATCTGGGGCACCGTGCTGCGGTACCACGGCAGCGGGGGGATCTCGCGCGGGTACTTGGTGGTACGCACGGGCGCGTTGAACTCCGCCTGTGTGGATAAGGATAAAAGGGAGGATCAGAGAAGGTGGGAGGCAGAGAATCGGCAAATCAAGAAGGAAGAAAACGAATCAACAAGGATCTGCAGGGACAACGGAGAAATTGAGAAGCTCAGGAGGGGGAGAGATGGTGAGACCAGGCAGATCCAAAGGGGGCCCGAAGCCAAAACCAAACAATGAGGGGGGAAACGGAGGGAGAAGTTTATGGTGACAAAAGAGAGGGGTCAGCAGCGGAAATGACGATAGGATTACCAAGACTTACAAGTGGAGAATGCTTACACAGCAATCGAAAGAACTGTTGCACAATGAGCACTGTTGGGTTCGGCTGACACCCAAACGTCGAAGTGCTGGTGCTTGACAATCGTGCTCGCTTTCTTGGTGACGATTGTGTAGGAAGAGGTCAGATTTTTCCCGGCAAGGGCTCGCGCTCTAATCAAACAAAACAAAGTGCGCCTCACCTTGTTGTTCTTGCCCGCAATGCCTCCGATGATGAGCAGCGGCGCCGTGACCAGCATCCAGATGAGCAGGATGATGACGATGGTGCCAGCTGGCAGCGCGGCGGTCGAGTTGGAGCCCCAGGCGACCGAGTTGAGGAAGCAGAAGGTCAGAAAGAGCGGGCCGCAGAAGAGGCAGCCCGTCAGGATGATGTTGCGCACCTGGAACAGCCGAACTGGAGTCAGGTTTGAAACACTCCAAGATGTTCTCCAAGATTGACTAATGTCAACCCTTGCACTTTAGAAGTCAATGGTCGCTGAGTCCCTTTACTCCCCCAAGCAGCTGCATTGTCTCTTGTTACATTGAACGCCTTCCTTTCTTGGTGTCATGCGGGACACGACAAAACCATGGCTTTTGAATTCAGTGCCCCGCCGGACAATTGCTAATCTCCAAGCAGCAACAAGGAACAAAAGGAGCAAAGAGAACAAAGGTCCACCATAGTAGAGAGATAAAGTAACGAGTCTTGAAGCTTGATGCTCACCCATGCAGTCCCCTCCAGCTGCTTGTAGTAGGAGGCAGAGACGTAGCCGGCCACACCGGAGGTCAGCGCATACAGGACCACAAGGGCGGTGAACAGGGCGCCCCGGTTGTAGGGGTAGAACACGCCCACCAGAGCCAAGCCAAAGATGCAGAGCGTCCTGGGAAAAGGGCATCAGAACAGTGTTTGCTAGCTAGCAACGAGCAAGGATGGGTTTCATGACGACAGCTGCTAGGGGCAAGCACTGAACAACAGAAGTGATTACGAGGATCAGGGTGCCCAACTTGGCATGACCATGACGACCAATATTGGCAGAAACAGTTTCCAGATTCAAGAAACCGAGCATTGGCTCCTTTGCATCTTTACTCAAGGATGACATACCAAAAGACTGTCACAGCAAGTGTTTTCGCCAAGAAGCTTGTGACTTACAGTGCCAGAAGCTGGCTGCCACTTCCGATCACAGCCGCAAAGAGGGTCTTGTTCTTGGGGAAGCGGAACACGTCGCCATGCACATACTTCCACCCGGTCTCCTCCTGATCCTCCAGGGTCTCCTCATCACGGGAGTACCTGCGAAATGATTTGACATGTAAGGACAGGTAAGTGACTCAACTAGAACGTGGCGCTCATACATATAAAAGCAGACATCCTTTGTTGCAAGTCCAAATACTTGAAAGGTCTATTTAAGGGGGTAGATCTGCCCCATCGGGCAGATTCACAATCTAGACCACTTCTCACTCATGGTCCACTTTGCGGCTTTCACCAGCAGCTGGTGGTCGGATGCCGGCTTATCTTCCCCGCAACTGCTGGTCAAAGTGATCCATTCTAAATGCAAACACTGAATGAAGACAATCTTGAGCGCCCTTGGCTTCTCAAGTGCAGTTATCCAGTAACTTGCCGCAATTGTGATGCACTCACTTGATGAAGTCGTTCTTGAGCACCCTCATCAAGATAGTCGCCAGGAAACCGGTGAGCAGCAGCACGGTGACGCAGCTGTTGATGATGGAGAACCAGTGGATCTCGAGGTGCTGGGGCAGGAACGAGTAACGCGAGTACTTGTCCATCCGCTTCTCGAAAGCTTTGTCCACCTCCTGCCACTTGGCGGAATATGAGAATTCCACCTCCACCTCTGCATCCTCAGTGATGTCAACTGTGCGCAGGGGGTCGGTCGCCACATTGATCTCAATCACACGGTCCTTGTTGTACTGGATGTCAAAGTGCACATGCGTGAAGAGATAGTAGCGCGCATCTTTCTCGTCGGGGGGGTCGATCTTGCCGATGAAGCCCCAGATAGGGAGGTCGTCGTAGTACATCTGGAAGTAGTAATCATTCTTCACAGCGTCCCGGAACTTGCGCACATCCTTCACGGACAACTTCTGCACGCAGAGAGTCTCCTTCTCCTTGTCCACCTTGAAGCTCAGATCGTACGCGGCCGTCACCATGCGGTCCCCATTCAGTACCTCGCCCAGATCCTCCACCTTCTCATTCAGGACCACTGCAGGGAGAGCCAAGAATCAGCCGGCTACAGAGGCCCATTTACAATGCACCCAGATGCTGAGGGCTGGAATGGACTCCTAGCAAACCTGCTGGACTCGAAAGGTGCAAAAGATACCAAGCAAGGTGAAAAAGATGCGAGCTACTGAACATTTCAATTCATACTTCAGCTGCAGTAAGGAGAGCATCAAAAGAAAAAGCGCTGCAGACAGAAAGAACATGACGCTGTTGTGGTGCTAGAGATCAACAGCTGAAAGTTACCAAGTGCCTTGTTGAGTCAAGCATGTTACAGATTCAAAAAAAAATTCGTGCAAAAACGAGTCCATCTATCCAGTAATTCCTGTATGGTCAATGATGCACTTGCACCAATGCCATCGATTAGGCAGCGATAGATGTTCAGAGCAGCCATCACCTGCTGGCGACTAGGTGACCACCCACTTCTCAATGTCCAAATTTCGTTCAATGTTTGCTGAAATGCAGACTTGAGTAATCCTCTTCTGAATCAAAACTGGACATGAGCATACACAACCAGAGCTAGGAGACAGAAACTTCACGAACTATCAGCTTGCTCCAAGATTCGGCAGACACTCTGCAGTTGGAAATAACAGAGCGGTATTGCCAACAACATTGAGAGCTAGCTGCGCTCTGCTTGTGTTGCGACATATGGGTCTACAATAGATCTATCTTGCACTCGGTCAAAAATCAGGCTGCAAATCCAATCTGCTTCTTGAGAGGATTTAAAGCTTCGGCAATACATTTCACGTCCACCTTTTGCCGGTTGATGGCATGGATATATCCAAACCCTACAGTAACAACGCATTGCAATGCAAATCATAGATCTCGAGAAGAAACCCTATTCCTTCTTACCAGGAGGGCAGAAGGGAAGATCGTAGTACTTGTATGTTTCTCTGCAAGTCGGACAAAAACACCTTATTATCTTCATGTTCAGAGCTCGAAAGAACCCGTGCCACAATGCTAGCTTCCAGCAGAAGTAGCTGAAGGAGATCATCCCTGATCGAAGGAAGCAAGCATCTGCTCAATGCAAAAGTTCAATTCGTGGGATGACTTGAGCAACAACTCCATTATGCCTCAGATCCTTGGCAATACCCACCCCTAAACCGTTCTGACTCACGTTGGATTATGGAAGGGGCCCACTTTGTTGGCAAACAAGGGTGGTTTCTCATGGTCTCTGTACTTGTGGTCGCTTGCTGAAAGCAATGTACGCACTCTAACGCTGAGAAACTCAATGCTCCTAGCATCAGCTTCGGCAAGAATGCATCCGAGAGCTACCAGAAGCAGGAGACCAACCCCCTGTCTCGCCATCTCTGTCGACTGAAGTGCCTGTCTCAAAACGCTTATTCAAATAAGACCAGATGAGCACCCCCAGCTCAGTACTCTGACATCAGCAACTCTTGATGCAATTTAGGGACTGCTCCACAGGTTCTTCACATCCGTCCGTGCCCTTCACTTAGCAGAGGGTCAGCAATCCATTAAAGAAAACGTGAATTAAAGAACCCGTATCCCTGCTCTAGCTTGCTTCACAAGAGGTGTTCCGCCCTAGCCTCCTCTGGGTACAAGGTACAACAACTTACAAGCTTGCCCTTCCTGCAGGATTCGTAGACGGTGACCTGTCTTGTCTGGCCCTTCTCTTCGTTCTCATGTGCCCCTCTCCTCGTTCTCATGAACTGCATATCTGCTTTTAACTACCTGGTGTCAATTGTCCAAAGTCAACACAGGCTTTTGAACATACACGGCTTCCAGAAGCAGTTGACACTAGCTTTGCTCGAGTCGCACCGATTAGGGTCCTCCTGACAAGGGATTTCCCGGAAATTCCGCAGCCGGTATCCAGTATTACGTCGCCGTCCGATGCAAACCGGTTCCAAACCAACGGCTTTCGTGACGCCGACAATAGTGCAACAGCTGGAGACCTAAACTGGATAAATTGCATTCAAGCTGTTCGCCACGCTCGCGCACAGGACGAGGTAGGTTCTTCCCTAATACGAAGACGATCAAGCAATTGCCATTTTCTTCGCATTTGCACTGGCAGGTGGGAAGCTTCTGTGGCACACATGATCTGTACATGATGGCCGAGCTTTTTACGTTCTGAAAACTTCAGATTCTCCCATATTTAGTTCAAATTGCAGCACTAGAGCTGCGGTGATTGAGGTGTTGCGGAAACATGACGTCCATACTTCTCAAACGTCTGGCCACAAAAGGTGCAGATGCTGGTGTTTCAAAAGTTTCACTATGGATCAATCTGCATCGTGGTCTACAAACAGTTGCTGGATCGAGAATTGAGAAAGATACATTTGGACCAATTGAGGTTCCTGTGGACAGGTGAGGGGCAACATTTAGCTGCGACATCCATTCCTGAGGTGGCATTGGCTTGGCATGCACTGCCTGCCTCTCATCTGCACCTTGAAAAGGAACTTGGGACAGAAACACTGGCAATGTAGTGTAAATAGATGCTCACTTTGTGAGCAATCTCAAAATGCAATTCTATGTTGACTTTATTTACTTTCCTTTTATACCACTTTGTTTCAAAGACTTTCAGCCCTTACGCACTTTAGTGATAGCCTCTCAAAATGTAGGAGTGGTGGTAGGCTATCATCTTGCGCCCCTCTTCTCCCCAGTTTGACTGAAGATACGCTTCTGTTTCCAGGTACTGGGGTGCGCAGACGCAGCGCTCGTTGCAGAATTTCAAGATTGGAGGAGCACGGGAACGCATGCCAGAGCCACTGATAGAAGCATTTGGAATCCTCAAGGCTTCTGCAGCAAAGGTTGACCTCCATCTGACTAACATGAAGTGTCTTTTCTCCAGCAATTGTCAAAAGATCTCTTGTCCTAGCAGTGCTCATCTTCTATCGTACCACCCTTTGAGATGACTTTATTTTGTAGCCATGCAGACAAATAAGCTTCGTACTAACAGTTCTTTTGAAACTACCAGAAACTATATCCTATTGAGCTGAGCAAGGTGAGATAAGGAATGGGACCCATTTCATGTATAGTAACCTGGGATGGTATCGCAGCAAGACGATCCAAGCGTCAACGGCCAAAGCTTCGTCCAAGATCTGGAAACGATGCTGAGCTGGATGCATGCAACTTTAAGTAAGAATTGAAGCAGCATAATAAAGCGAAACCAAACTCAACAACAACTTCAAATGATGGCAACCCTGCATTGAAGACGGATGCATGGAGAACAAGAATTTTGACTGTCAGCTGGGACGGCTGGCACAAAAATGGTCTCTCTGGATGCAGGTGAACATGACATATGGCCTGGATGAGAAGATTGGACGTGCAATCATTTCAGCTGCAACCGAGGTCTCTGAAGGAAAGCTGCACGACCACTTTCCTCTTGTGGTTTGGCAAACTGGGAGTGGGACACAGACCAACATGAACGCCAACGAGGTGAGATTGTGCTCGTACACCGACCACTTATACACTGTGGCGAGGCTCAGGAGTCTACAACCATGCCACGATTGATAAGAGGCAACATTCGGGATACGCGAATTGCCTGTTTCTTCACGCAGGTGCGTGAAGAAGAAGCCTTATCTTTCTGAAGGTTGACTTTTCATCAAGTTCGAAGCCAACTCCAAACTTACGAATTCTGTCATAGCGAAGAAACGACCTTGTGAACTGGTGCAGGTCATAGCCAACCGTGCGACGGAGATCCTCGGAGGCCAGTTGGGCAAGATGCTGGTCCACCCAAACGATCATGTGAACATGAGCCAGTCGTCAAATGATACCTTTCCTACTGTGAGCATGATTAGTTGCTTGTTGGATTCTTTGGATATGTATGATATTTCGATTACACTGGTCTCCTGAAGGCCTCCTCCTGATACTGATCTTGGCAGGCCTGATTATACCCTTCAAGGCCACTATGTCCACGGTCTCTGGAGCTTTCTTGATGCAAGCCCAGCCAATTCGAGAGGGTAATCAAGGGCTTGGACATGGTTTTGTCCTTTTCCGCAGGCGATGCACATAGCGGCAGTCCGAGAAATCCATCGAATTCTCCTGCCCAACTTGGAGACGCTCTACAAGGCCCTTTCTCAGAAGGTGAGCACAAGTACGACAAAGCAACTTTTCAACCAAAACGTTTAGGCTCCTGTCAGAAGGCAATATCTGGTCGATTGCCAATGGTAGCATTTAAGTTTTGCATTGAAAACGTTTATGTACTCAAAGAAGCTTACAACCCGCTTGCACTCCTCCTTTTGCAGTCCAAAGAGTTTGAGAACATCGTCAAAATTGGACGCACACACACCCAAGACGCAACCCCTCTAACTCTTGGCCAGGAGTTCAGTGGCTACGCAACACAGGTGATTTCGCATCCCGCACTTCGACAGGACAAAGAAGAGTTGGTAGTTCTGTAAAGAAGTCCGGATGTAGGTTTGGTTCGTCTTTAGGGTCTTACTAAGTGCGAATCTGCTTCCGTCTGAAGCTAAGTATCCTGATCATGCATTTGAACGATTCAGCTTTCTCTTTTGAAAACAAAATTCTTCCGCATGCAGGTCAAGTATGGTCTCGACAGGGTCAACCAGGCACTTCCCCGTCTCTATCAGGCAAGTCTACATGGGCGAGGCGTTTCAATATCGATATAAGCAACTCGTAGAACCTGGCTTTCGTGAGAAATGCCTGAAGCCTCGCTTCTAGAATCGTACTCCTTTACCGATCTAATCTGCTGCTTGGGTGAAACTGTTGCAGACCCCACGACCAGGAACTTGCCACTGCAGGGGATATGAGGAAGATATGGTGTGGCTTTGATAGCGAGGGTCACAGAAGCCTTAAGCACTGGCAGCGTTGGAAAACTTGGCTAACTCGACATTGCCACCTTGGTTGCAGCTGGCGCAAGGAGGCACGGCCGTAGGAACTGGCCTGAACACGAGGAAAGGGTAAGCGTTGTTATGGTCAACCCACTGAGAGAAGGTGCCTCTTTAAAAAACCGAATAGGTTTGGGCTACGCATCAGCAGTACCGGTAAGGTGTTCGTTACAAGCTACGTTGCCTCTAGCTAGCCCTTCGTTAACGTTGAATTGCATATAGCGGTGTGGGAAGGGTTCAGCTGCTTCTCGCTGTGAGCCGTCTCAGATGGAGCCACTTAAGAAGCTACGAGCTCTTTCGCTAAGCACGCAAGCATTCGGAACGGACCATGCATCTACCAAATGTTGCTTCGTTCGAGTTTGGTAAGTGCACGCCATTCGACAATGTGGGTCTACATCCGTGGCGGTGAAAGATTGTAGTAACGGCTTTGAATAGGCGTGGTGGCAAACAGTACGCTGCCGACCTAACTTACAGATTATTTCGTTTGTTGGGTCCAGGTTCGACGTAAAGATAGCGGATGAGGTGTCGCAGGCTACCGGGCTTCCTTTCAAGACAGCTGAGAACAAGTTCGAGGCCCTGGTGAGCCGCATCAGTTGCGCAAAACCATGTATCAATTTGTAGCGGACGGCTGGATTGATTTTCGACCAGGGGTTTGGACGACGGATCCCTTTCCAGTGGGCCTGATCATAGCCTGAGCAGAAAAGGTCGTTGACGGGCGTCGAATTTCACAGCCTATTTCTTTCAACAAGGAATTATCCTCGAGTCTTTGGAACCTTTCAAACGATGTAACCTCAGTCGCTGCTGATTCTAAACGCTTTGCTTCTCATCAGTCATTCCGGGCTCCAGACTCTTTTTCGTAGACTGTGCATTTTTATTCTCGCAGGCAGCTCACGACGCCTTTGTTGAGGCCAGCGGGGCGCTCAACACGGTCGCCGTGTCCTTGAACAAGATTGCAAACGACATCCGGTTCCTCGGCAGGTAGGCCGGCTGAGCAATGGCGTCCTTCGCTCGTTGTCTATTTGGCAGAGCGTGATTGCAACTTACTTTCAGTGCGTGATATTTGAGTCAGTAGGTGGACAGGCTTTTTGTGACGACAACGATAGAGGCTGTATGGGTGCTGGCTGCCGTTGATTGGAGGTGCAAACTAGGAACGAGAGTTGAACCTGGCTTCTGACACGCCTTCTTTACTACGTTTAGCGGCCCGAGATCCGGCTTGGGCGAGCTGATCCTGCCAGAGAACGAACCGGGCAGCAGCATCATGCCGGTAAGGTCTTCTTGAAGCACCACTCGCTGTCTGCTCCCCCATAAGTGAATCTCTACCTCAGGTGGCTGCATTGACGTAAATAACAGGTGCGTAAGATTGCATGAGAGGCACCGTGCTGTTCCTGGCGAAAGCGTTTGAATCAGGATTGGGCACCTGAATGATGAAGTACGTTCGGTCTGAGAGAGCTTCGAAACCTCGTCCAGTCTTTGGTAGAAGCTAGCCACTTATATTTCGGTGCGACATGTGCAGGGCAAAGTAAACCCGACGCAGTGTGAGGCCTTGACAATGGTCGCCGGCCAGGTGAGGCTTTTCATGTTAGGTCCCCGGGACCGTTCACGTCAGAACTTGTCAGACGCGCGCTACCATTGCGATTGCATGCCTTCCACGGCGTCCGTTTTCTCCTTCTATAAGAGCTGAACTGATAGTGTGTCGCTGTTTCAGGTGTCAAGATTACAGGTCTTTGGATTTCAGGAGCTCCGGGTCTGGTCGGGTTCTAGAGTCCTATGGTCTGGACTGAAGCATAAATAGTGCATATCTAGATTCCTGCTTGCTCCGCTTGCAACATTCATTGCGGGGTTGATCTAGTTGGACACCTGACTTGATTGAGGGACGAAATTTGGAGGCTCCTTCACACGGAGCACTGAAACTGCATAATTGCGTGCGGAGGACTCTCAGTTGGCGGAAGCAATTAGACGACACTTTCGTGGGTAGCGTCAAGTGCTGGCCAATGAGCCGAGCAGATTCGTTGATCAGCTCAAGGATTCCTATGAGTAGTCCGGAAGGCATGATCCAGAGTACTACATCTCTGCACAAGTCTCGATTTTACGTTGAGTTACGGCTATGTTGAGTTAACGCATGCCCGGGGGACGGGTGGGGTTGGTTTGGGGGTTTAGGGTGGCTACGGGTGCGGAGCATGTTGAATATTTGGTTTAGGTTTTTCGTTTGTTTGTGCCCGGGGAATTGATTAACTCAACATACATCTAACTCAACATAAAATCGAGACTTATCATCCCTGCAGGTCATCGGCAACCATGTCGCCATCACGTTCGGCGGCTCCAACGGCCACTTCGAGCTCAACGTCTTCAAGCCCCTCATTGCCAGTGCGCTGCTCCAGGCAAGTTTCTTCGAACGGCACGTCCGTCTAAGCAGTCGCATGTTCGAAGACTGCGCATCGAGCAACTGCACAAACTGCATCCTTCCGGTCTCATCAAGGTGGTCGGTTGCATTTCGAGTTTTTCGGTCCACTACCTGAAACATTTGCCCAGCGCCACCAACCGCTATAAGCCGAGTCCTTCGCGCTGCTGCCGATGCTCGATGCTCGTAATTCCGGCAGGCTGCCTACAGCTCTTCTCCGAGTCCGCGGGCTTGTGGAAGATTGCGGTCGCAAAGTGTGGCGCCAGCGGCTCCCGATTTGATCCGTCATACTTTCTGCCAAGTTGGATCTCTACCTGGTGCAACAACATGCATATCTAGAACGCACCGTTTGCGCAAAGCGGCGGCCTCCGTCTCAAGCAACGACGATTTTCGATCTGTCAACGCACTACTCCGTCGACGGGATCTGTCAACTACACTACTCCGTCGACGCTGAGCAGTCTGTTTTCGCTTGGCGCAGTCTGTCAGGCTTCTGGGCGACGCCGCGCTGTCCTTCGAGGAGAACTGCGTCAAGGGGATCCAGGCCAACCGGCCCCGCATTGCGGAGCTGGTTCAGAAGGTAAGAGTCTGTCGTTCCTTATCTCTGTGACTTTCTCGTCCTTCTAAATACAAGGACGGGAAGACTTGAAAGGTGCCGACTCCTGTCTGTAGCTGACGTTTCCTGCCCCTGTTCTTACGGAAGTGGGACTTTTTGGGTTTGACGTCGAAACCCAGTGGTCCAAGCCCTCCTCCCTTCCTGCTCTTCGGTCTCACCCGGTGTTCTCATTAGAGCCGTTTCTCCTGCAGTCACTCATGCTGGTCACGGCGCTGAACCCGGTGAGTTACCTACCCCCGGTGGCCCGGGTTGTGGATTTATGCATGCTCTTCGGGAGGCGTTGCTACGTTGTTTCCATCAATGCTGGAAAGCTGCTACTTGTGCTTTCAGAAGCCTCTAGAGGTCTCACGACGAAGCTGCAAGCTGTCGTATCACAAATGAAGACTGTGCGTTTCATTCCTTGCAATGAAAGCGTGAAATGATTGGAAAGGTAAGGGCAACGCCAGGCGTGATGACGGATCTGCGGTCTTCAGATAGTATGCGTGCTTCTACCGGCCTTTGTAATGCAAGCCGGGCGCCAATCTCAAACTGCCCATGTGGTTCGAAAATTTTCGGTAGCGCCACAAGCTGCTTCACCTCCTTGCGCCTGTGCAGAAAATCGGCTACGATAAGGCGGCCGCGATCGCAAAGAAGGCGCACAAGGAAGGGTTGACGCTCGAGGTGAGCCTTCGGTTACCTTTCCGACTGAGCATGATTCTTTGGAAAAGCTTGAAAGGCACGAGTCAACACCTGTACGGAGCCTGATGAATCCATAAACAACAACAGGGCGTGCAGGGTCCTAATCAGGCAGTGGTCACCTTCCGTTTTGCTTCACATGTTGCATATCCTTGCGTTGCTTTAAGAGTATTCTTTGTGGTGCAGGATGCGGCAGTCAAATTGAACATCCTCACTCCCGAGCAGTTCAAGGAATGGGTCCGCCCAGAGAACATGATTGGGCCTTCTTAGCAGCAAACCGCATTCAATCAGACACTTTCTGAGTCATCAAATTGGGCTAAAAGGTGCTTGTTTGATTGAAACGCTTGCATGTTGAACAGATTGGAGTGGGATCTTTCCGGCTGTCGATAGGGCTGCATGCGCTATATTAGCGGTTGGTCGGCATTGGGTCATGTGCAATGTCAATCATTGTAAGGCCATCTGTAGTGACCTTGATGGCACATGATGACCCAATCAGACCACATGAAGGTTTATCTCTGGTTTAAGGTTATGAAACCATTGACGCACCATGTGAAAGTACGTATGTACATGATATGTATGATGTGGTCTTTCTCCTAGATGCGGTTCACGAAAGTGAAATCGCCATCGGCTGTTGGACTCGCTGAGAATAACACAAAGCATCCTCCTCTTGTTTAGATAATCGAATCAAGGGACTATAAAGGTCCTTCTCCCTTCTACCAATTATTGCCAAGTTTTCCATCCGTACCTGCTACCTGTGTCGCCGCCCGCTCCACCGCCGCTTGGCGAATCAGAGAAAGCAAAAATGTCCGAAGCATATATCAGACAGTCATGGAGCGCCTCTTTTACCCGGTCGGAAGCCACTTTCGAACATGTCGAACGATCTTCGAGCGTTTAACAGCATGCGTACGGTATGTTTTAGGGGGACGCTAATCCGGGCCTTGGGGGATTCTGGAGGAATTCGGGAACGTATTTTGTAACATGGTTGCATTTGTTATAACCCCTGAACCTATATGTGAAGACTTCTGAACGCTTTTTTCCATCTTATGAGGTTATTTTAAGCCCTTTCTGCCTATGTTTCTAGAGTAGAAGTTGAGTTACCATAGTGGGCGTGATCACCGGGCTATAAACATCATTTATTAGCTAATTTGAGAAATTCTGCTAATTGCACCTCTCAGAGTTGCTTGAATTAGCCAAAGTAGCTAATTACAAGAACGTGACACCCCTTGGATCTTCCTTCGTTCATAACATCAAGACCCACGGTGCACGCCCACCATGTTTTCCATCTTAGTTAGCTAATTTGAGCAATTCTGCTAATTGCACCTCCTCAATTGCTCGAATTAGCCGAATTACAAGGTGTTTTGGACTTCAAAGGGTGTCTTGTTTATCCCCGCTCAGATACTAAGAGCCTACAAGTGCATGCTCACCATGTTTTCCATGTTGAATTAGCCTGATTCGAGCAATTCTGCTATTTGCACCTCTGAATTGCTCAAATTAGCTGAATTACGTATTTACAAGGCTTTCAGCATGATTGCGGATGGCGTATTGCTCGTGTTACTCAAATTACGCTAATTATGGCGTGGGAGCTAGCTTTCAATCAACCCCTCTCATGAAGAATTGCTTGATGGCTTGAATTAGGCTAATTATAGGACCATGCAATGCTCTCTAGTGTATGACCCAATGTCAATTGCTCACGTTACTCGGATTAGGCTAGTTACGGCATGCGTGGCCCCTCTGTATCTATCTGGTCGATCGGAATCTCATGATTGCTCAAATTACAAGTAATTTTCAAGATGCACCCCTTTGTATGTATGCCTGAATGTGCATGTTTTCTCACGTTACTCGAATTAGGCTAATTACGGCATGCGCCACCCCTCTGTATCATGATGGTTGACCTTAATTGCTTGATTGCTCGGATTACAGGTAATTTCGAAGGTGCACCCCTCTTTGTATGTATGGATGTGCATATTACTTACTTATCGTGTTATTTGGATAGAATGACTCTCTTACATAGTTTACAAAGGCTTATCATAAGGGTAGCAAAACCCCTTTGATGTGTCTGCATAGAGTATGGGGCCTTTGTGAACCCCTGTTGTGATCCGTTTCAAACCCGAATTCCTCCATAATCCCCCAAGGCCCTGATTAGCGTTCCAGTAATGTGTTTTGGTTATGCAACATATCAACGTTCGACGCTTGTCTTCTCGGCCATGAACGATGACAATGAAATACATAGAAAGAAGAGGCGTCTAGCAGGGCAGCCTTCAAGCTTCTTCGAGCCTCCAAACTTCTAGTCGGCTTCCACATCAACGGCCCACGTTTCGTCTGTACAGTCTGTGTGCTCCTGAGCAGATTGAGTAGGGCCAGTAGGCAATGCAGCTCCGAAACCTCCGGGCGCGTGAGTTAGTAGGCCAATCATTTAGGTGGCCGCAGACGTCACAAGAGCGACTGTCTGCCAGCGCCTCGGGGCTTTCCGGTCGCCAAGGGTTTGTAACTTTGTCGTCATCGTAAAGTCGAAGCAGCGACCGTACCTACGAATCACTAGCGGTCGCGTAGTGCACACTGCACAGTGCACACTGCAACTTGCAAGCCACCACGCCGCCATGGGCCTCAGCATAATGAATTGCTTCCCTGCACGTTCAGTTTCGAAGGCAACAAACGCTGTTCAACACATATAGAGAGTCTTTTGTGTTCTCCATCTCGCGGGACTCCTTAGGCTTGAGCTAAAAATTACAAAGATTCGCACCCTCCAAGCAGGAGGCTTTGGCCGACTGGAGAACCCACTGAGCCATGGCTGCATCGAAGAGGTGAGGACCCTGATTGCAGCTCGCCGCCAGCTTGCCCTGATTCTGTTGTTTCGCCCTTTCTTGAGTTTCTATCGCTGTGTACTTGAGGTATAAATGAAGCTCTTTCGCATTTCATCAGTCCCTTCGTTCCATAGAGTTGTCGATGTCTGCACCAAACAAAGTTGCTGGCACATCATTGAAGACCATTGGTAGTACTTTATCGATGTTTCTTTGGAGGGCCGGTCTTCAGAAGAACGAAAGGAAGCAGCGTACGATTCCTGTTGGCCTGTGAAGCTTTGTCTCTGCAGTCATTGATTGTGCTGGCTCTGCAGGCGGCGAGCTGGAGCTCGCCTGGCTCGGTAGTTCAGGTGGGGTTCTGGAGGATCCTTTATCCCATTGACTGAAGGGGTTAGAAGTGGGATAGTGATCAATTCCGGGGCTCGATGGTCACGGTATAATTGTTCTGGTTCTTTTACGATAAAGTTGCATTTCAGTTTCTCTTAAGCACCTATCCAGCATAAAGGGGGTCAAGATTGTCAATGCTGGCATGCAAGGACACAGACTCTTGTACGCATGCTTGGAGGTGTCTTGCAAGGAAGTTCGTTCCCTGCCAGCTGGCTGCACTGCTTTCATCTATAAAGGCATCATAGTGTTTGCCAGTGAACTACACCTTTCAGGCATGTGGCAGGTAGGTTCAGCAGGAGACCATGAGCTCCTGCTCTGTGTAACGATCAGACTGGAAAATTTGTATGTTGCTTTGAAGTCAGAGCTGCGCTTTCCATCCTGCATCATGTAGTGTGTGTAATCAGCTGTCGTCTTGAAGGGGGTCAACGTTCCTGGGGAGAAGAGTCATGAGCTTCTCTGCGAATCGGTTTGATGTATCTATCAAAACAGGTCCTCATTGTCAACCATGTGGTGGGTGCATTAAAGGCTTACTTTTGTGCGTTTGGTTTTGTTTATAAGAAGGCTTGGAGGATGGCAGGAGAGAGGCAGTTTACAATTCCTTCGACCACAGCGAATTGCGGAGTCTCGCAGGCCCGCTTGCATCACCGCAATGGAAACTTCTCCAACTCACCTCCCCAGAGTCGCTGCTGTGCTGGTGGCCCTGCTCCTGTTCATGGCCGTGGATGCTGCACGCCTAGTTCCTGAGAGCGACCAGGCGGGCGCGCGCACTTTGCTGACGCAATGCGCCACAACGCTGCCCTGCTCGAAGTGCACCGAAGCAACCGCGGACCTCCAGTGCGTCGGAAAGGACCAGTATGGACGCACACTCTGTCTTCGTTGCATACCATTCCCGGGGCCGACACAATGGACCCCTTCGGCAGTCCTCAAGTGACACTAGAGGGAAGAGGCTTTGTTATGTCGACCAAGTGTAAGGCCCCTCTTGAGGATCCTGGTGTAAGCTGGGTAGTACCACACTTCTATGCTCTTGTATGCAGCTTGTTCGCAAAGGGTTTGAAGTGCATGTAGGGGCTAAAAACCTGAACCGTGGTCCCGCAGGATTGTGTATTGGTCTAGACAAACTTGTTTAGCTGCACCTTGGTGTTATTTTTAGACTGACGTTATGTGGGAACGATGTTTGGAGTTCGGAGCTGTTTACAGGCTCGGTCAGTCTTCTCACTACTCAGGAGTCCGACCATTACTGCACTTGATGAAACTCTGGACGGACGTGCCTAGACCTGGCACGAAAAACTGGTGCTCTAGCCTCATTCAAAGCGAAAACGACCTCTTGCGCCCCCGAGCCCTCTCTGAGCCCCCTGCATTGAGGGGGCATGGCTTTCTTTACTGACCTCCTACAAGTCGACTTCACGAAGGACTTGCTCGGCCCGCCCAAGGAATGAAAGGTTTTCGCAATTGCATGGTTCACCATGATTAAGCCTCTTGTAAGAAGATGCTCAAAGGCCAGCGAGGCCTATTTGGGACAGCCGAAAATGTTTCAGATTGTACGGTTGTGACCTCGTTGCGTTCTATCACGTAGGCGCTGCCGCCAGGCCCGCGCACAGCGACACGACCCTGCTACAGCCTTTCAACGATCCATCGACGGCAGCACGTGTTTTGCTTTGCATGAATCGGAGCCGCCGCCCGGAAGACAGTTTTCTTGCTCAGTAACAGCGATGTTCGCGAGCGTGCATGGCGTTTGCCCATAATTGTCTTGGCATCAACAGAGTCAGAAGCTCGTCCACACTTTTACCGTGACGCAAGATTGCGCCGGCGGTCGACCATCTTTATTGTTTCTTGGCTTGACACATGTTAGCCTGTCCGACATTTCGAAAAATTGCACGCCTCGGGCCCTTAGAGAGGAGCGCGTAGCTCCTTTTGTGTGCCCTAGCTTCGAAGTCGAAAGCAGGCGGATCAGCCGCTCTTGATTCATGTTGGCAACTTCTTCAGTTAGACTCCACGCCTCCTCCACTGCCAGAATGACAAGCCCGGTGAGAAGATGGAATACTCGGATTCACTTTGATTTATAATGCCAATTCTAAAATCAGTATCCTTGCCTGAAATGTTCCTACTCTATCAAAATGTGCGTGTCTTCGGTTACCAAAAACACTTCGCACATGCTTCATCTTTATTCAGCGTCAAACCTACGTACTTATCCTCGTACTGCGATATGCCGGCGGCTTGCTTTTGCAATGGACGTTTCCCTGCCAACTTGCTGTTGGTGGCTTATCAACCGCGCCTGCAGATGATCTGCTATACTCCCGTCGCAGTGTCTTAGTTTACAAGAACTTCTTTACAAACGCGCTTGCTTAACACTGCCGCAAACACACTATCCAACTAGCCCATTCGAAAGTATCTCTCTTCCTCACGATGTCCTCCTCACGATCCTCGCCCCCGGCTCAGAACCTTCCAACTACCCTCCTCCTTTTGACGGCAAAGCATTTCGCAACACGATCGACTTGATAGCCAACCTGCTGCATCTTCCTATCTTTGCGGACAGCAACCCCCTCCAGCAAACCGGCCGACAAAGCAACACGAATGACTAGTTTGTCCCTACGGCGATCAGGGCTGCGATTGGCAAGCACCAACGTCTCCTTTGGTGCAATCTAGAATGCGTGTGTTGATGCCCACTCCGCCGTTATGGCCATCGACCAGTCGGGACTCCCGACTCGGCTTCCCGCAGAAAAAGCTTCTTATTCTCTTCTTTCTGGCTCCCAAGCCGGACCGCGTCAAATCCCCGGCTGACGTCAACACCCGTATCGGCTACTCCGAGCAACCCGCCCTAGTCTTACACCACCGAAGAGACTCGGCGCAAAATCGCGGTCGATATAGCGACCGGCTGACGCGTACGCAAACCATCGGATGACTGACTCACCGGCTAATGGGCGCAGCCAATTGACGTATGTCTATTCGATTAGCTACGATGGAGGCAAAGGGCTAAATGCATCTGCCGACCGGCTTTTAGGACGGAACCCGACAACCGAAGTCCGTCCGCAAAATACCGTTACCAAGCCGGCGACCTTATTTCGGCCGATGAATAAAGAATATGAGCCGGCCGAGATCCTCCTCCGACCGATTTGGCGGCCACAATGTGCACCCGACGTACTGCTGCTCAGCACGCTACCCGATTAACCCGTCATCTCGAGCACACTGTCCGGTAACCCGTAACCTCGAGCCCGCTATCTGATAACCCGTCCCCTTAGCACGCTCCCCGATAACCCGTAACCTCGCGCACACTACCAAATAACCCGTATTCCCGAGCACGCTGCCCGGTAACCCGACCCCTTAGCGCGCTACCCGATAACCCGTCATCTCCCCCCAAACAACGGCCCGCGCGCGCTCGCGGGCCGTCCGCGCCGAAAGCGGCCAACGGACGCCACGCCCACGTCACTCCGGGTGGAGCCAATCGGCCACAGCTTCACCTCCCGGCGCAGAGCGTCGTCGAACTCGAACGACCGTTGGCGCCGGTGCGATCGGACGGACGGTCCCGGCGCTGCCACGTGGCGGCCCCTCGCGGAGGAGGATCCCCGGGCGTCGCTCTCGAAGGCGCTGCTGGACTCGTCGGTGCTGGCCTGCAGCTCCGCGAAGTCGTAGTCCCGGCTGACGTACACCTGGGGGAGGGAAGGTGACGTGGAGGTGACGTCAGAGCACGGCTTGTTGACGTGGAGGTGACGTCAGCGGACGGGTTGTGCAATGCCGGCGCGCAACTCGGCGGAAAGAGGGAGGCTGCTTTGGATTGGCTCGTTCTGGCCGAAAACATCTTCTGAGCGTCTCGTTTTGGCGTGTGGACATTCAAACGGCGGGGCGCGGAGGCAGTATTCCATCGAAGTCACAAGCATACCACAGCCCAGGGTGTCAAGAGCGGTCGCTACGACACAAGGACGCATCTGAACTTTTCGCTCAGCACCTCGTCTCCTCCGAACAGTCCGCTCGCAGGTCCGCTCGGCGAAGCCCCGCGCTAACCGTGAAATCAGCTAACCGAAAACTCAACGAAAAGCGCTCTTTTCTAACAAGCAAGAAAGCGACCAAGCGATAAAAGCGACCGAGGAGGCGCAAAAGGCCGCACTCAAGCCAGGCAACGGCGCGCATCCCCACCTGGCCGGAGGGGGTAGACTTCCAGCCGTCGTGCACGGACGGCGCGCCGGTGCCCTGGTCGCTGACGTCATCGTCCTCGTCCAGGAACTGCTCCTCGCGGTCCGACGCGAAGTCCGCATCGTCCGCGTCGGACAGCGGGCCGTCACGTTCGTACAGCGGAAACTCGTCGCGTAGCAAGAACGCGGTGCGGCTGCTGGACGGCTGCGGGGCGGAACGGCGGAACGACGGAACTTCAGGGGTTTGCCACCTTGGGATTGTCTTCGTGCCTTTGGAAATATAGCCCCGCAGAAACCGAAGCTTTTATGCACGTCCAAAATGAAACGAGAGAAACGAGAGCCGTCGAGAGGCGAGGTGCTCAGAGACCACTGCGAACTGGAACGACGGCCTTGCAATCGAGGATGCGTTTTTCACCCATCTATGAAGTGAATGAAAACCTGAAGCCTCGAAGCTGTGACTAAAAGAGGTGAAAACCCACAAACTGAGCAATTCCAAGATCGAAAAAGCTTCGAAACCCTCAGACAAGGGCTGAAGACATTGAAACTGGACATCTGGATAATACAAAGCATAGCTCTGGGAAGCCTCCCGAGCCCTCACCTCGGTCACCAGCTCCTCGTCGTGTTGTCGTGAGATGACTGGATGCTGTTCGCCCTCCGAGTCTTCGGACGTCGACACAAGCGGCATCTTTCGAGGTTTGGCCTGCAAAGCCAGACATGCGCTCCGTCAGTCCGTAGATGCAACTGAGTAGCATCTTTTGAAGAGCGCAGCGTCTCCCCACCTTCTGAAATTTTCCTCGGCCCTGACTGTTTGCTGCGACTTTTCTTACTCCCCCTCCTCCTTTTACTCCCTGAAGCGCGTTTCATCCCTTAGCCCTCCTTTATCCATGGTAAGATGCAGTATGATGCTTCTCGTGCAACGGCGACTGAGAGGCGTTCGTTTGCGGGGTGTGTGACACAAATACTGAAACGAAGACGTGCCTCTCAACCCTTTGGCTGGCACGCCTTCGCATTGGTGGTTTGCTGAGCACCGTAAAGGGCCGTCTTGCGCCAAGAAGTGCTCGAAAGCAAGCCGACAGCGGAATCACATCGCGTTCATCAGATTAAATAAAACCGCGGAGAAGATTAAGGGTCTGACAACTTGGGTTCTTGTGGTCACGCCATCTGCATGCGGTGGGCGAACGACTGGGGGAAGACTTACCGGCGACCTTTGCCTGAGCGATATCTGCAGCTCGTCGCTGCTAAAATCGTCCGGCTCGCAGTAGTCTGCGGCCGCGGGCGTGCGCTCGCCAAAGACCTGCACGAAGCAGGAGGACACGTGTCCGTCAGGGAATCCCCACAGCGAGGGACTTCCAAACGGTCAACGTTGCTCAGGACACCAGGTTGCCAGCACGAACAATGTGCAAGGCAGATGCCAGGTAGGGTGCAGTAAAGGGTATCTCCCAAGTAAAGCTAAGCACTGAAGATTGATTCTCTGACACGGAATCCCCGTAACTTACTGAGATGTCCGAATTTTCAGCGTGACAAAGGTGTGCATCCTCTGGGACTGCCAGCTGTAAGCACGACCAGAAAACGCAATCAGTGTTTGCTCGCGGTCGATGACTGACGTTGCAAAAGCCCATCACTGCCTTCCAGGCGGGTAAGTTGTACGTTTCCAAGTGCTTGGAGGCCTCCGAGGCGTTCCCAGTTCCAAAAACGTCACCGCACACCCAAACCAATGCACGGCCTTATTTCTGACTTGGAGCGTGACCAAGCAACAGGAATAAAAAGTTCCAAGTTTCCCCGCAAAACTCGATGAGTCGAAGAGACCACACACGCCGCACAGACATGGCCCCACCTCTTCCAATTGCGGTGCGCTGCGCGCTACCCCCTCAGCCGCCCGCGTTCCGGCCCCCCTTTCCTGAGGCGGAACCACGGTTTTGGGTCTGCCTGCAATCCCCATTAAGCTCGTCACGATGTCGGTCATCAACGGACGGTGGGCAGGCTCCGGCTGGAGGCACATGGCCGCGATGGCTGCCACGTGGCTGACGTCTCGGAAGGGGTACTGGCCTTGCAGGTGCGGGTCGGTCACGTGGGCCAGGCGCTTGTGGTCGGTCACCAGAGACATAGCCTATGGGGAGGATGGAAAAGGGGGTTAGGGTTTCGAAATTGGGGTTTGTGAAACCGAAGCAGCTGCCTATGAAAGTTCAGGTTCAGAAGGATGCTCAAAACAACTAGTGGGTTACGTGGACCAGGAACGTGGCTTAGAGGCGCAACGGACGGAAAAACGGAGAAAGGAAAGGGCTGCGGGCGATGCGTGTGATTCCGTCAGTGTTGCTGAGAACGACAGGAGGACAAATTTGGTCTGCCGACTCGATAGAAACGTCGGCTTATCAAGTCGTCTGGATTTTGCGGGAGACAAAGGTTGGCACGAAAGATGAATCTCGAAAAGACTCGAATAAGCGCATCGAGGTTGACGACGCATTTGCATGGCGAATTGGTAAAGGATGCCGTTCGGCGCGTAACATTTTCAGGGGGTCGCAGGTCAGGTTCTCACCCAGGCTACGGGGTTTGCCCCCGCCGGGTGCTCTCCCGTGATCAGCTGCAGCAGCATCAACCCGTAGCTATACACGTCACTTCGCGGCGTGGCCGTCCCCGTGAAAGCCGCCTCGGGTGCCACGTGGCAAACGGCCCCTCTCCTGCCGGTGCTGGGCTTCGTCACTCCAAACGCCGAAACTTGCGCCTGGAATCGAAACACGAGGGATGCATCCTACTCGATTATCGGATTACGCTGTCCCGAAACATTACCAGATTCAAGCCCGATTTTGAAGCAACACATTATGGACTTCCAACAAGCCTCCTCCCTGATTCTTTCACCTCTTTCGCCAACCTTTCTCAGTTGCTAGAAAGCATTTCCTTGGCTTCCCCTCCTGCTTTATCTTCCTCTTCTCAATGCTCTCCCCTTTCACCGCAATATGTTTTCCGACTGCGATCCATGCTTCCACCTCCTTGCTTGTCAATACATGAATGCTCAACCTTTCTATGTCGCCTTTGTCTCACAGGCATTCGAAAGTTCGCAGTCCTTGCGCGAGGTTCCTTTTCCCTCCCTCTCCTCTTACCGTGTTGGTTTGATCCAGGAGTACGTTGGTCGCCCTGAAGTCGCCGTGCACCAGCCCTTTCTCGTGGAGGCAGCCGAGTCCCCGAGCGCAATCGAGGGCGACCTGCACGCGCGTGTCCCAGTCCAAGGGCCGAGGACTCCTGGGCGCACCTGAAAACGGCACGAAAGAAGAAGGGCGGTTGAAAAGGTGCGGCTTTTTGCGGATTCGATTGACAGAAACTCGAACGTTGGACTCAGTCAAGTGGCAGTGATAGATGTCCCTCTGAACAGAAACATTTAGATTGTGGAGAGAGCCCAGAATGGCCGTTGACTCTGTTTGATACGGTTGACGTGGCGTCCCATCCAGCGGCCGTTTGCTGAACCAGAGTTACCTGGCGCGTCTTAGATCCATTGCCCACGAAATCCGTCAAACAAATTCCGATATCCAAGTTAGATTCCTTGACCCGCTTCAAAACCAAAGGATGCTTTCTTGAGAACTCACCCGTTGTACCAAGGCGTTCTTCCAGGCTGCCGTTCGGCACGGAGTTGAACATGAGCAGCCGGTGAGCGGGACTGGAGGAGTAGCCCCAGGGGGTCAGCAGGTGCGGCGAGCTGAGCTGGGTCATTATTGTGGCCTGCAAAGGGGGGAAGAGAAGCATTTAAACATGTGTTCGTAGGGAATTTTACAGTGGTTTTCCAACAAAGCAACTAAGTCCAAAAGAGGCGCATACAACGGAAAATCCTGCAATCCAGAGTCTCCAGCCGTTCGGATGGTTTTTCCTGTTTTGGTCGAAGGGGTCAGGTAGCCACAGTCCCCAGACATCTTTCTGGAGTAGGATTGAACGAATGCTGCCTCCAGGCAAACTTTGTCCCGAAGCTTTGCTTGCCTTCCACTTGACAAAGAGTTGTAAGCTTCACATACACTGATTCAATTCAGCACCCCATGAAGAGGCTGGGTGAGTCCTTACATTCCCACCGTGGCGCCGGAGAATCGCCAGGCCTCTCGATAGCCAAAGCCTGCCTTGCTAAATTAGAAATGTTCTCACAAATTCTCAGATCCAGAATTTGCTCCCATGCCGTGCAACCAACACGGCGGATTCTGGCGGCTGTGACTGACCTCGGTCGCAAACTCTTCCTTGGCCAGCCGCACCCAGGCCCCGCCCACTTCCGCCAGAATGACCTCCCGGCCGTCGGCCAAAAACGCCCGGTGAACCGAACCGGGCTGAGCCTCGGACGCGGACTGCTCCCGACTCGCTTGTTGCTGCTGCTTGATTCCCAGCAACTGCAGGAAGCGAATTTTGCAGACGACGTTATAAGTGTGACGTAATAGAGCTTCGAGTGTGGCTTTAGTGTCGGGCAGCTTCGACTGTGCAACGGGTTTACATCGAACTTTGTCTCTGTGAATGTGAATGATGTTGGGGCGAAGGGAGTTGACTGTTGGGAAAGCATGAGGGTTTCGCTGCTGAACGAGCTCAATGGTCATGATGCAGAAGCTGGCTACTGAAGCCGTTGCCGTTGCTTGAGGTTTTGGCTGTGTAGTTCTAAAACCGGCTGCTGTATCATGCTTCAAACGAAGTCCTCTTCACGAAAATTGACCCGCAAAAGTGAAGAGCTTGCTTTGAGAATCTGGCCATTGTACGGGTCAACACAACTGCATCTAGACGATAGAGCACGACTAAAACTATGCCAGACTCAAACCGATGTCGGCCACAGAAGAAGGATACCTTGCATACAAAAGGTCGCAAGATGATTCAAGCAAAAGCGGATATAAAGTTACCTCCTCCAGCTCCGAGGCGAAACCTTCCGCCCCGTTGTACGAGTTGATGACCAGCGGGAGCAGGCTGGTGACGACATCCCCCATCAACGGCCGGTACTCGCCCTTGGATTGCAAGCAGAGGGTCGCGATGGCCGCCACCTGGCAAAGGTCCTTCATCGAGTAGCAACCCTCCAGGGCAGGGTCCACCATCTTGGCCAGCCCGCGCTTGTCGCGCAGCAGGGGGAGTGCCTGGTTTAAGGGAGGGGTACAGAGGGGCTAGTGGGTGTCGAAGCAGCTTAACAAGGGGGTTGAGGAGGTGAGCAAGCTAGGGTTCAAGGGAAGCGGTGGTTGTTCAGCAAAAGGGGCCTGACTAGGCGCGGGTTAGTCTTTGCCGGGGAGGGGTTTGAGGAGGTTAGCAAGCGCCTTGAGCAGCTTGACGCAAGTGGAAACGCTTGATGAGGGACCCGGTTACTCCCGCCTGTCACTGGAAGATCCGAGCTTTTGAGACTTACGACAGATCGATTCCCATCTGGGCGTTCTGATTGGCCAACATTTTGACCCTGCAGGCAAGCAGGTCGGGCTCGGTGGTTCCGGACTCTTTTGGAACAGAGGCCGGTTCCGTTTCTGAAATCGCAAATGCTCCCACGATCAAGCAACGCCGACCCGCCAGAGCCGCAAACCAAGCTCCACGATACGGAGAGTATACTCTCATTACCTACTCGTAATCTGGAAAATGCATTAGCCGTTCCTTGCCTCCGAATCTTGTCCTCGAGACTCACCCACGACACAAGTGACCGTTTCTTCTTCAAGTCCAGCGGCGCGCGCCCCGTGATGAGCTCCAGCAGCACCACCCCGAAGCTGTACACGTCACTCTTGGTCGTCATGCGCCCGGTCGCGGCGTAGTCCGGCGCGCAGTAGCCGTGCGTGCCCAGGACGTCCGCGCGGACCTGGCCCCCCGCCGGAACGCGTTTCGCCAGGCCCAGGTCGGCTAGCTTCGCCTGGAAAATGTTTCAGCTTAGGCTCTCAAGGTCTGGCCTAAGGATTTGGGTTACAGGGTTTGAGGCTCTTGAGAGCGTTGCTACAGTAGTGTTCTAGGGTCCGAAAGCGGTTCTAAGAGGCGACTGTGGCGCTTGGGAAGCCGAGTTTCTGACTCGCGCGCTTGATAATGGTTGAGTGAGAGCAGGAGTAAGGACGATGTGCAGCCTTCTTTGTCCATTTCTCCAAAGCCCCGCGGTCCGATTTGATGATCCCTTGCAGTAATGTCACGAGGGGCCAGGATCGCTGAATGGTTGAAAGCACCGCTGAGATTTTGGTGCTGTCAGTCAGGGCATCGATTTCAAATGAATCGATCTATGCACAATCCAGGGCTTAAAAGCGGTCAGAGTCTGTGTCAGCTTTTTATTCCACCCACTTTCTAGCGTTTGAAGAGTACTCTGCAAATCGTTCGAAGAGATTTGCAGGCTTCCTTTCTTATCAACTTTCAATTGCGTTTTCCTAAGCCAGGAGGGGAGGCACATGTTTGCCGGACGAGGACAGACAAAAACGTCTCCACTCCTGTTCGCAACCAGACTAGATGGCCGAGAAAATCAGTCGCAGGCTCCCAGCATCGACGGCGCATGCCGTGCTCACCTTGAAATCAAAGTCCAAAAGAATGTTGCTCGACTTGAGGTCTCCATGAATGACAGGGGGTTGCGCCACCTCGTGCAGATATTCCAATGCACAGGCGACGTCCAGAGCGATCTGTAACCGTGCGGGCCAGTCCAAGGGGGGCCGGCCCATCATTTTTTCTGCAGGGGAAGGGCGACGCGAGGTTGAGGCTTGGACCGTCAGTGTACACATGGTCTCCTTGCTGTTTTATCTTCCCTCTTTCAATGAAGAGCTGGTACTTCGAGGTCGCTTTTCAAATTCGTTCTGGACTTTCACTGCTCTTCCTTCTGGTCGAAATCGACTCTGCTTCGTTCAGGGTTGATTCAGTAACGTCTTTGTCAAACTTCGGTCTGTTGGACTTAGCCTCGTGCTCACCCCTATTCGTTCTGATATTGGTCCGAGTTCGTCCCATCTCAATACTTCTCGTCTTCCTTCGACCTCATTTCGACCTTCCTTTTGATCGGATCCACAATTCCATCTCACCATCGTCCTGCCAGAGTTCTCATTCCCGTGTGTCTCTAGCCTGTCTCTGATTACCTGTCGTTTCATGTTAGCAAATTCGAATTCATCTGAGCAAGAGTCACGATTCTTACCATCTCGATGCAACTGGTCTTGCAGGCTCCCATTGCGCATGTATTCGTAGACCAGCAACCGCTGGTTGCTCTCCGCGCAGAAGCCCCACAGGGTCAGCACGTGGGGGGACCTCAGCCTACTCAGCATCTCAACCTGGAAGTGTGGTACAGATTGCTTAGTGCTGTTCCTGCTCTCTGCGCTCAGCCAGCTTAGCATAGATCAAAGTAAGTTAAGATGTTTTCATTATGTCAGCCTAATATTGAGCTGGAGCTAGATAGGAACAGCAACAATCAGATCGTGTGCAGCATCAGCGGCTTGTGGATCAAGCCTGATTGACAGGAGCCCCACTTGACACGTGCTAGCTAAGCAGGGGCTGGTCATTACAACTTTCACTCCTTCACCACGAACCTCCTCAGCAAGCAGTCACGAGCACCAGCTTATGTCAGCACGCTCGCTAGGACAAGCTTCCAACACTATGCAAGCTGAGGTCCAGCATGCCCCTCACCTCCACCCAAAACTCCTGATCCCCCTGCGTCCTGCCTCGGTCTAGTTGCTTCACCGCCGCCACCCGGCCGTCTGTCAGGACTGCTTTGAACACCTTGCCGAAGCCCCCTTCTCCGACTAGGTCTGCCTGGTGGAACCCCCGGGTGGCTAGCTGGAGTTCCCGCAGCTCAAAGACTTGTGAAAGGTAGGCATGCCCCGACCGCAGGGTGGGATAGTGCAGACTCCAGGCTGCACAGTCAAGGTTCAATAAGAACTGCAGCACTTGAATGGGATAATTCTCTAGGGAGACTGCAACAGGGGGAGAGAAAAGTTGTCCGAACATCACTTATTGATCAAGCTGAAATTCAGTGGTCCGACTACTGAGAGAGGTTGACTAAGACATGAGAGTATTACACAACAGCTAGCAGGTTACATAGGAGTCAGGGCAAGGACTGTCTGCCAGCAGTCATAGCGTGTGCAAGTGCTCACTTGATCCTTCCGCCGCTTTTATCAGAACATGGTCTTCCCGCTCTGTCTCTCCCCTTCCTTGCCTGGTCCACTCCGCCATTCGCCGCCGTGCTTCAGCCTGCAGTGATCAGCCTGACGTCAGCACAATCCAGCGCAGTGAGTGCATTCCAACAACTGGCACTACCTCTACGAATCTTGTACTTGCAGGTTTCAGAAGGGGCGCAATGTATTATGCACTAGGGGCTCCCCAAAACAGACCTGCATCCATTGAACTCTACTGGTCTTCCATTGTCAATTCTACTCGCTGACACTCAGAGGCTTATCTTCCAAAGCATGAGCTCGCCACAGATGGCCGAGTGCTCAACATTCGCCGTCTTCGGGGCTTGAAGCTCTGCCTCACACTGAAGGCACATGCTGCGCACTAAGACCATTTTCCAAGCACTTGCTATGACAGCAGATACGCAAACCAGTCGAGGATGGACACAGGATCTCGGGGGAGTCCTCCATTGCACACGAGGCCAGGCCCTCCAAAAAGAAGGCCACCAGCAACGGCACTGCCCCATGATTTGGCCTCGTCTTTGGCACTCTCTTTCCACTGGCACGAGGGCCCCAACTTGGCTGCCAAGAGAGCATCTTTTTCTGGCCCGCACTTTCTCCGACAGTAGGTGTTGCCAGCGGAACCATCCAAGGTCTCAACATTGAGCCCCACAAGGAAGACGTCACCTTACCTTGTCGTCAAGAGCTGTCCGCGGCCTCTGGAGGTTGGTCCAGTTGACCAAGTCTGCCAGCTTGACTTCTCTTGAGTTAGCCTGCTGCTGCGCCGCATTCTGGCGCAGTACAGGTGCGCTCCCTGTCCTTTGGGGGGGTGCAGTGCCCGGGCGTTGCACCCCCCCCCTCGGCTGCGCACTGCCCCCACTGAATAACCTCTTGAGGAACCCCATTACAGGCGCCCGTTCTGCATGGGCAGTTCTTCAAAGCTTCAGAGCATGGTTGTTTCTCTTACAGAATTTCCCTTTGTTTCGCTGCTTGGGATAGCGCGCACGCCTGATAAAACAACATATATCACCGTAACAAATGGCCAGGTGTCAAAGACCAATTTTGCTGAAGCAGTGAGCGCCCTGCCCCCGCCCCCAAGATGACCGCCCCAAGATTTAGCTGTGCAATCACTGCAGGGAGAGGAACTTGTACATTACGTGTTGTCAAGCACAGCGTTGGCAGAAAGCGGTACCTCTTCCATCTGTCCTTCAGCGTACACCTGTCACTGATCAAACCAGTGCCATGCTGCTTATCAGAGTGCACTGGTGTTTTGGGGAGATAGGAAGAATTGCCTATTGATCTGGGATGGGCTATATCAGGTAAGGACTTTTCCCCAACTTTTCCTTGACCAAATAGGCAAAAGCGGAGGATAAGCAATCATTCAGCAGCGCCAGGCTCTTGGATGCACACTGAAAAATGCAACAAGCAGGCGCAATGGGCAAGAGTATTGAGGACTGCGGAACAGGGCGTTACAATGATGGCCCGCGTCCGCATAGCCCTCTTCACCAAGCTGTCTCCAAAATTGGGCTCATCTTACCCTGCCCTTTGTATATACCAGCCCTCCATCAGTGTAAGCTGCTAATGGACCCGTAGCTTTGCAGCACTGAGTTTCTCTCAGTGGAGCAGGGTATCACTGCTGTTCTGTCGTTCTTCTCGAGTCAAACGTAAACTTTTGCACTACCAGCTTCAAAGTAAAAGAATTGACCGTTGAAGAGAACTTGTGCATATGGCAGAAACCAAATCTGGTTTTCTTCAGAACCGCTCAATTTGTGTGGACCCGACGAGAATGTGTAAAAGGGGATGGCGCTGAAAGGTCGAGTTGCATGCGAACACAAAGGCCTTTGGTGCATTGTACTGATGTTGGAAAAAATGTGCCCATTCAATCGCCCAGGTGTCTCTAGGCTAAAAATGTGCTGGACTTCTGAATACCCAAAGTTTTCAAACTGGATCTCCTCTCCTAGACAAACAATCAATCAAGCGGCATAACAAGGATGGTAATTGAATTCCTGGCCCCATAACAAGCTTATTGTTTGACTCTGAATGCATTTGAGCTTGGGAGGTTCAGCCTGTGTGCCCGATTAGTTTCGCCATGAGCCAATTCAAGTTGGCATACCTGTAACCACTCGATAACACTGATGCTTTGGCATACCCGGCCCTTACCAGGGATAATGCATTCAGCGCCTAGCCTGGACACTATACCAATGAAAGTATTGACTTCTAAAAAACCAGAAAGGCTTCAACTTGGACTCTCCCAGTTGCAGTTTAGCTTAATGTCCGCCTTTGCATTAGACTGCTAAGCTGTGGGCCGGACACCGATTGCTGATGAATCGGCATTCTGAGGTTGGAAGAGTCACTGCCCAGCATATGTTGGGCAACGCAGGGGCCATCATTAGGAGAGTGATACGATTTTCATGAGTGGATCCTTTGCAATCTGATGTAGCCTCAAAGTGAGCGATTGTGGGGGCTATAGAGTCATTCGAATACAGTAAAAACAGAGTTTTATTCTGCACCACCAGTGTCAACAGATTTCACAGAAGGAGCTACAACGAATCCAATCCACAGCAAATAAAGACAATCTGCAACGTGTCTGCAATGCAGTGGCATTGGCAGCTTACCTGACAATGAGGCCTCGTCAAGGCCAGATCAATGCACGCCTTTATAATTTTCGCTGACTCGCGAAGCCGGCTGGGCATAACCCGCCCTTTGTAATTGATAAGCGGCTGCGCGCCACATTGGTGAAATACACTTCAATGCATGGATTTTGTGATGTAAGAAACTCTATAACGTCACTGGATCTGAAGATGCACCACCAGATTCATTTTACGAAGCAGCTGCTTCCTCAGCCTGCTAGATGTTCAAACATGTGTTTTCACACCTGGAGAAACTGGTAATGTACCTGGAGAGACTAGCTTTCCAGCCGCTTCGGAGTAACAGCTGAACAGCAGCTCACGAATCGGCCCCACAATGTCACTGACTAACACCCCAAAGCCTTTTCACTCTTTCTCTCAAAACCCGACCACGCCTGCATGATTCTTCTCAAATTCAATCAGTGCAGCGAAGCTCAAAAACGGGCTGTTAGAGGGTTCAACGCCATTGAATCAAGCACGGAATCAGCAGGCTACAAAGATCATCACATAGGTAGTTAGGTGGGTAGTCTGGATCTAGGTCGGTAGGTAGTAGCCTCCTAGGTAGGTGGTTCACCGGTTCACTGCAATCGCTCCGCGCGGCGCCAAACGTGCCACTTGCCGAAAGCTGCGAAAGCAGCATGCTCTCAGCTTGGCACCTGGCAATGGACGTGAGCTGTTTCATGGGACTGAATCCCCAAGTGAAATCATCCTGGATAGGATTGTACGGTAGTTGCAACCACTCAGCCACTCACAGTCACAATAGGTAGGTATGGCCGCAGTGCGGCGGCACTGCGTACCGTATATGAAGCCCAGGACCTCAGGCTCAGGCTACCAAGTTTCACCAATTTCAATGACCTACCGTAGTGGCACGACCCATTCGCACCAAGCCCTTACGAAAATTATTTTTTTTCCCTTTCTGATTTCGCACAAAGGTTTTGGGGGATATTTAGTTTTCGCACGAGAGCAAATTTGTAGTGTTTTAGCCTATTTTTACGCGATTTTAGGCTTCATTTGGGTTTATTTCCATTTCGCCATTTCGCACCAAGCTCAAAATGATTTCCGGATTTTTTCGCACCAAGGCCTTACGAATTTTTTTGGTGCGAATGGGTCGTGCCACTACGACCATAACCATAAACTCTAATAGTAATAAGGATCTTAGGTACTGAAGTACTCAATTTCTTGGCTTAACCAACACTAAAACCCTACGAACAAACTCACCTGCTCCGCACCCGAACCCACCCTAACCACCAAACTAACCGCACCCGTACTCGTGTACCTTAAGTTCCTTATTACTATTAAAGTTTATCCCTATATGACCTACCGGGATTCCATGCGCACTCCGTAGGTACCTATCATGTACAATGTGCATTTGTGCATTTGTGCATGCACGTTTGTACAATTCAAACGTGCCGGCCGGCGTTTACCGCAAACGCCAAATCTTCAACCTGGGTTACGAATCTACAGGAGGGTTTAAGTCCTTGCAGATACCGCTCCCTCTGGTAGCTTTCGGAGACCAGCCTACAACCAAAATTGGGTTAGGTACCTACCTAGTTTGTTCCGAAGAAGTTTGAGAGAAGTTTGAATGCAGAAACGTCACGACGAGTCTAGGGCCTACTAGTGGGTAGGTAGCCAGCGTGCGAACTCGAACATGCAAGTTGGTACCGTAGCATACCATGCATTACTGACTCACCGGGGGCACTCCGACACAGCCCACAGGCTGCCCGCAGTAGGCCAACGTGCGGTGGGTACTCGGGCCGGGGCATAGGTAGGTACTAGGCAGTAGGCCTAGGGACGTACCTATGGTACCCGTGACATTGGAGGTACGGTACGTTCTAAGGCAGGCTGTAGGCATGTGTACCGGATACTACCGGTATCAAGCAGTCGGGACAAGAAATCGAATCCCGGTTATTGAGGTTGCCGGTCTCCGCTTCCGACGGCGTCTCCTACTGCTCTGGAGATCGTAGTGATGCGGGCCTGTTACAAACACACGTAAGCCGTCCGTACAGGCGTACCTTGCAAAGCTAGGTAGTGTCAAGTCAGCCCGCCTGGAGGCTGGACTCTGGGGATCCTCTGGTCCTGGTAGCCACATGGAGCAACATCACACCATTGCCCGGGGAGTTGCGCCCGAGTTACCAATATCAGCTGGAACCTTTGAGGGTTCACAGTGCACCACTGTCACCAGTCAAAGGATCATGGCTGGGTCGTCATCCCTCACAACGGTGACAACCGTTGTGATACCAGTATGCCACTGTAGCATTTCACGTGGCAAGTAGGTACAATTCTGTACCTTTTGCCGTACAGCCGTAACTTCTCAACCTCATGATGCGCGAGATTGGGCGGCCGAGAAGCCTTCCCGATATCGCGGAAAAGGGTGTGCGTTACAGCAGTTTCCGACACCGACCGGGGCCTCGCGGCAATCATTGCCGCCTCCGACTCTTATGACTTGTCTCTGTAACCCGAAAGCGTCGGTGGGGCTCGGTTTGTAGGCTCCCGACCTTTTCCAAGGCATCATTGTGTTATTAAAATTATCCACCGGTCTTGATCGCCGGGGTCATAGCCTCCTTAATCATTAATGCAACAGGGTTAAGTTTACAGTTGAAACTGTTGAGTGTTAGGTAACCAGACCCCATGATTGCCGAACGTAGGCAGACTGTTCCTTCTATAGGTTGCTCACCGCTCTAGTTCCGTTCATGTTTCCGGCCCTCGTTCTGGTACGGTAGATTTGTCCAGACCGCAGTCACAGCGGAACGGAATGAGCAATAAAACTTTAATTGGACATTTTTCCAGGTCCTCAAATTTGACAAAGGTGCAATCAAGCCAGCGAATGCCCTGTTGTCAGTGTTGAGAGGAAGTGGCAGGCTTGAGCAATTGCCTGTCAAGGATCGACCTTTGTGTTTTTGCGGCATTGGAGGCACCTCGCAGAATGACAAAGCCGCACTATGATCCTGTTGGCTCGGTCGCCGTAATTGGAGCAGGAGTCAGGTATGCAGACCGCACCACCCCTTCATTTGCCAAGCATGTGGTGTTCTCATTCAAGTGCGGGACTTAAAAAGATCTCTGCGCAATTGAGCGACGGGCACAAGTCGAAGATATGGGGAAAACGAGCTGTCTTGTGTGGAGCTTTTTGCGCCACCCCCCCAAACGCAAGTGCAGTGTGGGTGAAAGTCACATGTCTCGGCCATCGGCCAGCATTGCGCGTGACTGCCCCGTGGAATGTGTGCCTGGGCCAACCAGATTGAGGTGTTAAAAATGCTTTTCACGATGCTGCTGCAATTCACCTGTACCACCTTTCCTCTCTTCTATCGTAATAGGTGCAATGAATGATAGCCTGCTTTCTAGCCAGATCACAGACATTGCTATGGCTTTGACTGCGCTTGCTTGGAGAAGTCTCGGCTTGCCACTGTTCGTTTTTGACACTTACATTCGCGTCGCTCAATGCACATTCCCTTGGATCATGCCAAAGAATCTACCAACAGAGTGCTCAATCTCACTTGTACGACAGCCTCTGGTCCACAGCTCACGTTCCCACAGTTTGTGAAAGAAACAATCTGGGCTCAACAACTTTCAGAATAGAGGTCTTTGACGTTCGGCGTCTTGTGCGCGCAACAGACTGCTTGCATGTCCAGAAGTGGATTGTATTCATTGCATATTACAATTGGACTATAAAATCCATCCGGACCTCTCGCTTTCATTGCAGCGGCTTGGCGGCTGCTTACAGGCTCAACAAGGAGGGCGCTGACGTCACCATCTTTGAGGCAGGGGATCATGCAGGGGGGGCAATCCAGAGCTTCTCAAAGGATGGCTTTGTTTGGGAGCGGGCGGCAAACACTATGGTGAGGCGAGCTGTCCTCCTCGTTCGCTCAAAGTATTGTTTCTACTTCTCCATTTGGCAGAGAAAGCAAGGCTTCATTTTCGCCCCACGGCTTTGGGTGTCAGTCTTTCGGGGCAAAAGACTGTACTTCGTTTTGAAGGTAACAAAGGGCATAAGGCCTTTCTTGTCATACTAACAATATTGGGTGCCCCAAAAAATCCAAATTCTGAACACCGATTTGAGTGTTCATGCTTGCTGAAATGGAGATAGTAACTACCAGCTCTTCATGTCGGGCTCTTGGGACTTCCAAAGAAGATTTGGAAGTAGAATCCGTTCATAGAAACAATATCACTTTTTGAAAGAAGAGGCAACGAGCTACTTTTAGGGCGACTGCTCTTCAAGGTCAAGCGAAAGCACCGTGTCTCAAATAAGAGGGAGTGAGCTGAGATCCTGCTGACGACATAGCATACATCCTGACGAGGTGCATGCCTTTCTGCAGGCTGAAAACGACCCTCTTATCGGTCAGCTGATTCGGGACCTGAACATTGAGGACAAGCGGATTTGGGTGAGCCCTGGTCTCTGAACATCGGCACTTCCTTTTAGTTTTTGAGCTTCGTGCCAAACGAAGCTCGTTGAGGGCAGTGGCGATGCATGCCTGTAAAGGAATCCGCTACATCTGGCCAAGTTTTGGAGCGGACGAAACAGGGAAAGTTTCAGAGTAGCAAGGGGAGCTTGACCGCTCTGCGAAGCTTTTCGTTGTCCAGCAGGACTGTGGAAATACGCCGCTTCCTCGTTGCTTTGGGAAAGCTCTCTCGATCGGGTCACGCAGGTTCCCGAAAGGCCTTGTTACTCAGAGTAAGGAAGCCGGAGTCCTTTGGTTGATAATGCTTCGAATTGAGATATCCGCGTACGAAACAGTCTAAGAACCCAACCAATACCTTAGGAGGGGGGGCCGGTGGGGCGCAGGTCCCGGTGACTCCATATGGGCCCACTATGTTCTCGTTAGACATGGTACTCCAGAGCCCTACCTGATCCGGCATATAACTCTCGTAGCGACTGACATGCACACTTGCAAGTGTTGGCGTTGCCGCAAAGCACGCGCGAGCACGCCGTTTCAAGCGACTCTCCCTCTTTCGAAGCTCGCTCACTCGGGTCTGTTTTCTGTGGCCAGCCCGCCAACGCAAACAAGCGCTACATCGTGAAGAACGGGAAGGCTGTGCAGGTGTGGTCCACGCCTTCTGTTTCGTCTCCTTTCTTCTTTTCCTCCTCGAAGTTTTGAGGATGGCGTTCGGTCGGAGGTTTTGAAATAGGAGCTCCAACTTCTTTGATCATGTCGGATTAGTATGACCGAGAATCTGAATCAGTAATCCGCATGGACTCTGAGGTCGGCCCTTTGATCGGCGGACAAGCGCATCCCTGGCTTTTGACGTTCTCGACACGAATGGTGCTCCGTCTTTCACGTTCTGGGAATAAGTCGCGGCCCTTCCCGTGTCTCGTTTGCACTTTTCCGGAATCAGGGTAGTTGAACACTTGAGTACATCTCTGCAATCGGACAGATAGGCCGCCTCTTCGACTCTCCCTTCTCTCGCTGATTGAAGCCCGTCTGAACGCCCCTTGCAGGCTCCCGCTAACCCCCTCGCACTACTGACCAACAACCTGCTGTCTCCCGGCGCAAAGGTAAGCAGGCCGCCGTTCCATTTGTGCGCCCCAGGACTATTCTTGCACAAAGAAGAAAGCTCGCTTCGAAGCACGTCGTATCAGTTCTAGTTCACTTCCACCGTTTGGTTTTTCGATACAGACCACAACGAAAAAAGAGTGGAGCGCAGAACGCACTGTTTGGTTGCTTTTTCCGTGGGCTGATAGACGTCCTCCGTTTACTTTGCTCGTCTCCCGATTCCATCAAACCAGCGAGGTGCGGTTTCTGAAGCTGGGCTCGTGCATCCTTGTAACATGGATGCACGCTTTCAGATGTGTTGCGGTGGGAGCTTCCGTTGAAGAGTTTCAATTTTTTGTGGGAAAAGAGCACCTGTAGATTTAAGTTGATCAGGTGGAACGGGTGGAATGGGTAGAAACGATGTAGGATTCAGCGGGTTTCAATGAATGTCTCCAGTCGATTTAGATTATTCACATGTGAGTAGCCTCCCTGAGATTGCGCATGTTATCCACCGGCCTCCCAAATCAGGTCGCCGGTAGATACATCCGCTGACCTAAATGACGAATGACTGACGTCATGTTGCAGCTGAGAGCGCTGGCGGAGCCCTTGATTTGGAAAAGAAAGAAGCACGCGAAGCAGCAGAAGGGGGAGGAGGCCCACGGGGAAGCGCAAGAAGAAGACGAGAGGTGGGGGCTTTTCCGCAGTCTGCTTGTGGGTTTTGCTTTCAATTGTATAGAACTTTCTGATAAAAGATGATTTGAAAATCTTTTTCATGTCTTTTGAGCAAAGGGTATTGTGAAAACACCCGCAAGACCGGCCGTCTGCAACGGTTTTGAAGTCGATCATGACGTGTGAGACTCCGGATTCACCTGTTCTTGCCCGTTTGAAGCCCCGAAATTGCTGCGACCCTCCGTCCGGAATCAGCAGCAATCTTGCACCTGCAACACATCGACAATTCAACCCAAGCATTCCGAGCTTCTCAAATCCGGCGTACTTTCGTCGGACACCTGCGGAACGTGCTGCATCGTTCACACTTGAAGCGGCAGCCCTTCAAGCCAAGCCGAACAATCGTTTGCTGCGCACACGAACTCAACGTGCCGAGTTGCTTGAAGAAGCGCGCGAACCATCAAGAAGCGGCGCCCTTTACGAACTAAAGCTTTCCTGACGTGTCCAAAGGTTCCATTTTGCAGCATAGGGGACTTCTTGGAACGGCACGTGGGGCGGGAGGTGAGCCATCGAAAGTTTCAATCTACGAACTGTAAGTGTTAGGTATAGTAAGGTTGCCGGCCTAGGGCGGGTGGCCTTACTTGGGGGATGTAGACTGGGTAAGCGCGCAGTGGATTACTACTAGGATATTCGTAACAAGGTTTCGTACCCATACCTAAAGAGTATGAAGAGTGGAGGAGCCGCCGATCTCCTCGGAGTGCGGGCCTTCCTGTAGTAGCGACGCTCTTCTGAAAACGATTCGCTTCTGATTGACTTTTGCGGTGCCCTGAATGCATCGCCAGCATAGAGGAGCTTCACAAGAGCGTTGTGGTCTGAATCGTGCTGTGACGTCATCTTTTGTTAAGCCATCGTGCTTTGATGACGTTGCAGCCGGTGGAGTATCTGCTGGATCCTTTTCTGGCGGGCACGTCGGGGTCGGACCCCCAATCGACGGCGGTGAGTCTGCGTTGTTTCGATCTAAAGTGGAGGAGGGAATCGCAAAGAAGACTTTGGTTTAGGACAAAATGTGCCATTGAGCAGGTGTAATGCAGATTCTTCGACAGCTGAACGCTCGAGAATTTGTGCGCGACACGCTAGAGAGCTGAACGTCAAGGAGCGTGTCTTAGTATTCCCGTTCTGGAGAAGCGGATGCTATTTGCGGAGCGAAGAATTTGTGCTTCGGTCCGCCGCTTCATTCATCTGAGTGATTATTGCTGCGTTGTGCTTGACTGAAGCCAATCCTCGCTGCCGTACAGGTCAAGTATGCGTACCCAAACCTGTATGACTGGGAGGAAAGGTGAGAAGCTAGCCTCGTGTAAAGCCCTTTCTCCTCTTTGTGATACTTGCGTGAGAGGTCTTCACCAGATTTCGGAGGGGTCCAGCCCTTCGTCCATGTACGCTTGGAGTGCTTCAGCCTTTCGTTCACAGCGATACGGTAAAAGGCCATCTTACGAAGGACGGCATCTTCTATACGACAAGAAGACCCTTCATTTACTTAGCAGGAACCCGAGGCCCTGTAATTTTTCCTTGCCAAGATCCCTTGTCAACGTGAATATGTTCCTACAGAGTTGCCTCGTTTAGAAGCGGTCGTTACTCACCCACATCGCCCCTTGCAGCAAGGGCTCCCTTCTCATTGGCGCCATCGCCGCCCAGCTCTCCAAGAAGAAGCCGCAAAGCAAGGCACATGGCTCGTCTAAAGTTGCGCCAGCGGGCTCCCAATCTGACGGCCACGTGGCAGACAAAGGCAAGAAGGGCAAGCGGCACCGAGGGTCGTTCTCCTTTCTGGATGGTATGCAGGTAGGCCCTCTTCTTTTGTCGCCCTCAAATTTTGTTTGACTCCTGGCTGGTTGTGCGAGAAGATGCCTTCTCGAGAGAGCGCGTGGTCTTCTCCGCTTCGAGAAAGCGGGTGTGTTCCTCCGCTTCGGACTCTCTGTTGTCTTCGTGGATCCTTGTGTTTCTGCCGACTTCGAATGTCAGTGGGGGGCGGCCTCACGTGCTGAATCAATAAACTGCCTGTTTTGGCCGTGAAAAATTTGTAGTAGGGGATGCTATGCCCCAACTTTATCCTTCCCCATTTTGCTTTCAAGACCTGCTTGCTGTCCCGAGATGCAAGAGGCGTGTCAGCTGGGCTCAGAACCGCCCTCTGAACTTGCGCATCGTTTGCTGACATTCTAAAGTGGCTGAGCTTCGTCGAAGCCACAAGCACGTTGGCGAAAGCCTTCTGTTCTGTCCAGTAAGCTTTCACTGATTTGGTTGTACCCTTCGACACAGTCAAGGAACATATTCAAAGAGTGCACTGGTCCCACAACTCTGACTTCCCCTGCCAGCGCTCCGCTTGCTCTTGGAAACAGTCGAGAGACTGAAGAGAAAGATTTCACGTTGGAACCACATTTTCCGCAGCGGCGTTCAAGTCTCCCTTCTTCCTGAGACACGCAAATAGCTTCCATCTGTTTAGCTTCCTCTTGTGTCTGTCTCTTGCAGACGCTGCCAAACGCGTTGGCAGATCACGTGGGCCGGCACCGCCTGAAAACACAGACGCCCGTGACGCGGCTCGACCTGACGGCGGCCGGGCCGACGCGGCGCGGGGACTGGACCGTCGAGTATGCGGCACGGCCCGGGAAGAGCGAGAGCCGGCACTTTGACGCCGTCCTAGTTACGGTGAGTGGGGTGCCGAAAGTTAAGAGTTTTGGGCCTTTTTGATTTTGGGGCCAGACCTTCGGATGGAACATATCGCCACCCGTTTTCTGGAATGGGTTCCTGCACGAGAATTCGGCATCGACAGAATGCATCGATTATTCTTGAAAGTATTTTCGACTTGCAGGTTTTGGACGCGCCTCCCTCGCGCCCTGGAACTCACGGAAAATCTGTTCCCGTATGCAGGCACCCCTGGAGGACGTTAAGAATCGCATGAAAATCTCGAAGGGCAACCGGCCGTTCTCTTTGGGCTTCATACCAAAGGTGAGAAAGCCATGGTTGCCCAATTCTTCGCTTACTCGGTGCGACCTTTCTACAACAGACACTCAATTCCTGTGCCATGCCTCTTCCGCATTTTTGGTCAGCATCAAATCTCCTTCTTACATCCGCAGATCACTTTTCAGCTAGTGACGGTCTCCTCTTTCCAATTTAACCAAAGTAGTCACACTGCTCAGTGCAGTTCATTCCCGCAGGTTACATGCCAGCCCGTTGAGCGCTCATCTCGGTACCCCAAATGCTTGTTTCTTATGGGCCTTTCCACTCTGCAGATTACATACCAGCCGATGACGGCGTTGATACAGGGCTTCAGGGCGGAGGACGTCAAACAACCGCTGGAAGGATTCGGCGTTCTAGTCCCGAGCAAAGAAACCGAGTTCAAAACCCTAGGTGAGCCGGTCACTTGGGCTCCGCAACGAAGATGTAAAAGCAATGTAAATGTCCGCAACAGCACTGTGCAAACCTTGTTCAGCTTGAAGAAACCGAACGGTCGACAGGTGTAGTTGAGATTCTTGTTCCGGCTCCATCAGAGGACAACTAGCAACTCTGTAGCGGTCAAAGGACTCAAGGGAAGGGCAGGAATCTCGAGGGTGTACTGGAGCACATCGTCACGATCTCAAGAAAAGGCGTAGCGCAATCGAATTTCGTAGGAGGCTCACAAAATGGCCTCGAAAGCGTCCAACCATTTTACGGTACCTACAGTCTGCGCTACCACCTTCGCGGTTTGCGCTTCTTGAAACCTCGCGTGTGATTGCATGCCAGTTGAACAGATTTGCAGACGAACGTTTTGCTCAGACTACTGACACCCTAGCCGACAAGCCGAAAAAGATGACGGAAACATTCGTGGCGATGTTGCTTGGGAGTCTTCAAGGACTATCTTTCTTCCCTCAGGTACTCTGTTCAACTCGTACATGTTCCCCAATCGAGCACCGTCCGGGTTCGTGACCTTCACCACGTTCATTGGAGGCAGCCGGCACCCCGAACTGCCCGGCCGACCAATGTAAGCCCTCGTTTCCCCTGACCGCACAAAGTCCCCGATACTAGAAATTTAGAGACAACACATTCCGTACGTCGCTGGCATGCTAGAACTCCGGCTTTTTCAGAACCAAAGCCGAGGAGACAGGAGACAGGAGACAGCACCCCAGTTCCAAACACCCTGCGACAACCTTGGATTGATGGAAGGACGAGCGCTCTACTCGGAGCGATCGTATCTGCCGGGAAGTATCTGGGCGGTGTTCGTTTCGTGATGATAGTGCACACTCTTTTGTGGGCGCTTTGGGGGCTTTGGAAATCCTGCAGAAGATGTCTTGCTGCACCAACGAACGTGCTCTTTGGATGCTTTGGCACGACTTCATTCCCGCGCTCTTCTAGCAAGCGGCGTAATCTGTTTCACGGCTCCTTTTCCGGGTTCGGTTTTCCGGTCTCACTTCCGCCATCTGATTCCGCACTTAGGTTCCGCTTTCATGTCCTTGATTGCTTTTTGCGAGGCGCTCTGCCGTCAACGGCTCACGTTAACGACTGACTTCGTCTCGGACGCAGAGACGAACTGAAAGAGGTCGCCGCACGGGACCTGCAAAGACTGCTCGGTGTCGAAGGAAAACCGGCATTCTCGCAGTGAGCATTGTCAAGTCTCGCTAGACCCTTGTGATTCCCTTGATTCAAGTCACGCCGTATAAATCGTTCCCTAGCTTCGTGAATGGATGTCCCGGCTTTGTAGGTTTGCCAGAATCCAAAGTTGCGGCAGACTGGGACGGCTCGACTTATAATATAGACGTTCCAACGAGTGACCTGACAATGCCTTGAGACCACTGAGCACCTGCAACTACTGAACTTGCGACGCTTGCAAATCTGAATCGTGAGCGAAACAACCTCAAGTCAGAGTGCTTGTACCAATTGTGTTTCTCTGACGGCGCGCTGACGTCGCTCAAACGTTCCCAGGCACATCTACTGGGAGAGAGCGTTTCCTCAGTACGGCAAGGGCTACGGCGAGGTCCTCGAAGCGATCCGCAAGCTCGAGACGGATTTACCGGGGCTGTATGTAGCCGGGAACCATAGAGACGGTTTGGCGGTCGGGAAAGCGCTCGTTTCCGGTTATGATGCTGCCGGCAGGATCTTGACGGACTTGAGGGGGATGGTAGCAGCCATTCCGGCTGTGAAGTTGAGTTAGTCATCAAAGGAATTGGACTCTGAACATGCAAACCTTGGGGTCACGCATGAAGTAGGATTTGGTCAAAAAACCACTCGTCGAAACTGTTTCAGATTGAGTTGCGACATAGGCGTGGATCGGGGCTCCGACGTAAGGAAAAGTGCGTTGAGGAAGTATCTTAGCGCCGAGTTCGTCCTAGTGAAACTTCAATACTAAGCCTGATCGTGTACATGCCTTCAAATCGATGTTAGGAAATCTATACCTTGACAGACTTTAGTCTACTTGTAGTACACGCGTTGTTGACTGACTTCGGTGGACTTCAGTGCTCTTGAGCTGCTGAGCACTTCGCTCACGTTTGAAAACATACAATGGTCCAGTAATTCAAACTTATCGGTTGCAATGCTGCGTTGGATGCATGGCGCAATTTGTCTCAGCTGCCCATCAGTGAGCATGTGGGTCATTGCCATGTAACAACCTGCTATGTTCCATTCGATAGGAGCAAGGCGGCATTCATCAAGAAGCCTATCGTTTCGCATCATTGCACTGATGGAACCGCGTACGTGCCTCATGTCGAATCACGACGGTACCGTACTAGAGAGAGAATGGATTAAGTGCGCGCGGCCTACATACGCATCCAACCCACTAGTTTGAAATAAAGTCTCGATCAAAAATTCAACCTCATGCAGTGCGCCGCCCGCGGCCAGACATATCATAGTATACGTGCAACGACTCAGACTTCGATCAATCCGGGATCGACGAACGGTCGCAGGTAAGACTTATATTATAGAATGCGACGCTTCTTAAGTCTATGCTCATGCACCATCCCGCCGCGGAATGTAAACTGGCTTGCTATGTTGCGCATGTAGCCTGCTGCAGCCGCATCACAATACGTATTTTGTTGCGCCAGCAGATTGCATTTGGCACAATATGCACCAGATTCCTCCGCACAGTCAATTATGCATAACTGCACTGCAACTGCGACTCATAGGAGCAGAGTTGAAAACACTTGGGGTCCGCATCATGCAGACCGCGACTTGAGAGGGTATCCTATATCCAACTGGCAACCCTTCAAGCTCGAAAACCAGAAAACTCTCAGTCCTGCACTAGTTAGCTTAGGCTGTTGAGCGCAAGCAACTAACATCCCTGCATAAAATACCCCTACCTGGAATGGTCAATCAATATCTCAAATTTGTAATCTCTCTGTAACCGCAAATAGATGAATCAATCAAGTTTCTCCGTCTACTCAGCAGACATTAGCACATCCAATCTGCACGCTGAAAGGAATCAGACCCTAAACAGTAGTTCCATTTGACTCCGTTGCCACTTCTCTCCGGGTTTGTAGCTCTCCACTTCTTCTCGTGTTCGTTACCGCCCCTCACTGCTCGAGGAGCATTTGTTATCGGCAGTCTGTCCGTTCCCAACTGTCGCCCCTGCTTTTGCGTGTCCGCAGCAGGCACCGGACGCCGCTTCTTCGTCCGCGTGCTTATGGCCAGACACGCAAGCCGGCTTGAAGAACCGGCTCAAACCGTGCGAGTGCGCGTGCGAGTGCCCGTGCGAATGACTGTGAGAATGGCTGTGCGCTGCTCCGCCGGCGTGCTTGTGGTCTCCCTGCTTAGACTCATGTTCGTGTTTGCAATCCGACTTATCTTCGTGCTTATGTGTGTGGTTATGGCCGTGCTTATGTCCGTGCTTATGCTTCTCTCCGTGACTATGTCCGTGCTTATGACCGTGTTTCTCCTTCCTCTGAACCCCCTCCCCAGCGCCCTCCCCGCAGCCCCCCTCTCCCTCGCCACAGCACGCCTTCGCCTCCGACTCCGCCCCCCCCCTCCCCTTCGCTGCAGCATCCCTCACCCCCCTGCGCGTTCTCCCCACAGCCCACCCCCTGGATGCCGCAGCTCTCCGCCACGCAGTGCACACCCCCTCGAGGCGCCGGCTTCGCACGCGTCAGCACCCGCAGACTGTTCAGAATGACGACCAGGCACGTGCCCACGTCAGCGACAACGGCCAGCCACAGGGCGGCGTACCCGACGAACGCGAGAACTAGGACGACGGCTTTGGAGCCCACGGAGAGGACCACGTTCTGGATGATCTTGGCGCGGCAGCTGCGCGCGAGGACCACGGCGCGCGCTAGCTGGCGCAGGTCGTTAGTCATGAGGGCCATGTCCGCAGTCTCCATCGCGACAGCAGAACCTGGGGGGCGGGGAGCGGACCTCATCAGCAAAGAAAACATATAGCGAATGCATGTTTCAAACATCACTGGCAGTAGCAATCGCTTCGGACAAAATGGATAGATTGCTGTAAGCGCTGATGTAGAAGCAGCCCTTAAGCTCAAACCACCCAAGACCCACTCCTGCTGAACGACCCCTCTGCTTGTCCCTCAGCGCCAACCAGTCCCACTGATCAACCCCGTTCGCCAAGGCACCTGCGCGGAACTTGTTGACTTTCCAGGTTTAAGTTAAGGACAGGTCTTTCAGACTGACCTGCCACGCCCATCGCAATGCCGACGTCAGCGGCCGCAAGTGCCGGCGCGTCGTTGATGCCGTCCCCAACCATGCCTGTGACGCCGGACCGCTTAAGCGTCCGAAGAACCGTCACCTTGTCCGCAGGGAGGAGCCCCGCATGGACGGCCATGCCGGAGTCGATCTGAAGAGGGCAAAGACTCTCACTCAGGACTTCAGTCACCGAAAAGATGATCAATGCCTTCTTCGTGGACTTTCGGGAATCCCGTCATGTGCTAGTCAGTGGCCGCTGAAACTGGCATGAATGGGCGAGGTCGAGAACACGTCGTCAAAAAGCCAGCTTACGGTTCCGATGACTTGCTTACGATACGCCGAAAACCGCAGCCTTATGCAGGTGAACGGAATGGGTCACTAGTCTCTGCTGCGACCGTACGAAAAGACGAGTATAAAGCGCTTCGGGACGTTCGCAAAGACTCCCGAAACATCGCCTCAAAGGGATCCCTCACCTGGCTCTTGATCGCCATGGCCGCCCCCACGTTGTCGCCCGTTAGCATCGCAACCTGCAGGCCCGCTTTCTGCACAGACAGAGACGTGAGATTGTCAGCAATCGCTTGCGAGTACAAGAGCAAGAAACACTAGGAGTGTGCGGAGTCACAGTTGCCTGCTTAAGTTTCCGTGAAAGCTTATCAGTAAGGCCTCACGGTGCTCAACAACCGGCTAGGTGAGCTTGTCAAATGAAGAAGGAAGAGAATAGACTCGTCAATTAAAATAGTAAGGAAGTAGACCTGTCAAGTGGAGAAGTAAGAAAGGCGGTGGACGTGTGGAAGAGTGCATTGGTCCGGATCCGTTGGGAGTGCACCTAAGGGGGTGCATTATACAGGCAGTCGTTGCACCACCTCCAGATTGAGTGCACATGCTACACGTGATACGCCCGAGTAGCACCCCACACCCACTTCTTCCAACTTCGCCACAACCACTGGTTCTCATTCTCCCCTGCGGGACTTCCAAAATAAGTAGTTCGGGGTCGGCAGTTCCAAAGCAACCTTTCCGCCGAACGACTCTGCCGAGAGGGAAGTAGAAAAGGGGGAGCGTTGCGCACCTTGAAATCGCGCACTGCCTGGGTGGCCTCCGGGCGCGGCTGGTCCGCGACGCTGAACACGGCGAGGGGCTGCTCGTCCACTCCCAGCCAGCCAACGGTACCCCCCTCAGACATCCAAAGCTCCAAAATGGACGGGTCCACAGCTGCCACAATAAAAGAGCAGTAGTAAGGAGCGGGACCTTTTCCGCGCTCAGAAACAATGAGACAAGCAAGTACGAGACCTTTCTTACAAATAAAAGAATGAGGCAGCTTAGGAACGCAGTTTTTTGCCCCAGATTTTGTTCTCAAACCCTTGGCTCATGAAAGTAAAAGCAGCTCTCCTTTCTCCTTTCGTCTTCCGTCTTTTGCGTATCATTTTGTCCGGCAGAACGGTCCTCGACCTTTGAACTCGACTTTCAGCCCATGAGGCAAAATTGTGGGTTCTCTTCTATGAGAAATACTCCCTCAGCTCAAAGAGGGCTTTGCCCCACGTGGGTCTCGTGACAGAACCCGTGGAAGGAGAACGTGGACTACAGTTTCCATTTCGGACCCCCACACCGCTTGGTACGGTACTCTGTACGCGCGCAACTAGTTACATTCTCTGTAAGAACACCGGTCAAAGCTTTTGGCAACCGGCGACACCGAATGCGGTGTACGCATGCTGACTACGCGAGCCCTTGGTGTACATTCGACCGGCCGGTCGACCCACATCAGGAGTACAAGGTTACATTAAACGGTACGGTTAGGCTTGAAGTTACACGTGGCGACCTGAGCTGCGCTCGCGCGCAGGGTACTACGCGGTGTGGGGGTCCGAAATGGAAACTGTAGTCCACGTTCTCCTTCCACGGGTTCTGACAGGCAGCAATTGCAGTGTGACTAAAAATCTCTCTGCGTTTTTGCCTTTTTCTAGCGACCGCCAAAGCGGATCCTTGGCTCACTGGTCGCCTAAGAATCCAATTCCACGAAACCTCTCCTTTAAAAAACGAGCTTACCGCCAGTCCACCCGAGCCGCTCGGCCGTCCGAACATTGCCCACGTGCACACGGCGCCCCTGCACAAGCGCCGTCACGCCCTCCCCCGGAAGAATCTCGAAGCCGGCGGTGTCAGTACTGGCCTCTACTCCTTGCAGTCGCGCGTATGACACCACGGCAGCAGCCAGGGGGTGGCTCGACAGGGCCTCGATTGATGCCAACCTGGAATGAAGAGAAGTCTTGAGTCAGGAGACCTTCCAGAATCCAAAGTTGAAGGATACTAGGTGACGAACTGCATTAAATCGACCGTCGGTTTCAAACACTGTTGTTTTGAACGTGGTGGTTGTCCGAGAGCAAAGCCCTCGAGATACCCAATGCATCTGTTGAGTCCCCTTGGATGATTGCAACCCTCAAGCGTTCGAAAGAAGCAGACAACTAGCGGCCTGATCGTGCAGTAGGATAAACGCAAAATAAACTGACAAAATAATAAGCAGGGGCATTTTGATGTGAGGAGCATTGGACATTCGAAATGTGCTGAATATCATTCCTAGATGAAGGACCTGCAGAAACCAGCATGCGGTCGTATCTTCGGCCCCTCGTTGGGTCGTTCTTCTGAAGGCAACAGGACAGCCACATTAGACGGCCGCAAAGACCTCAAAAGTTGACACTCACAAAAGGCAAAGTCGAAAGTACCTGCTAACATTTTCCCACTTTAAAGCCGAACTTGGGAACTCCCTCACCAGAACAATACCTCCTTTTCGTCGGTCTGCCCGTCCAGCGGCAGCACTTGCGCCACTCGAAAATGGCCCTCGGTCAGCGTTCCCGTCTTATCCATGGCCAGAACTTTCATCCGCCCGAGCGTCTCCAGATGCGCGCCGCCCTTGATCAGCACGCCGTTGCGCGCCGCCTCCGCGATCCCGCACACCGACACCATCGGCGTCGAGATGACCAGCGCGCACGGGCACGCCACGACGAGGAGAACTAGAGCGAGGTACAGCCAGTGCTTCGGATCGCTAACGCCGACCGCGAACGGGATCACGGCGATGAGCACCGCGGCCAGAACGACCGCCGGCGTGTAGAAGCGCGCGAACTTCTGGACCATCCGCTCGCTCGCGGAACGCGCGCTCTGGGAGTCTTCAACCAGGCGGACCAACCGGGCGACCGCCGAGTCTGCCGCAAGGGCAGTCGTCTTCACCCGGAGGAATCCCCCGAGGTTCAGCGTCCCGGCCCAGACATCGCTTCCGGCGTGCTTCGTGATCGGAATCGATTCACCGGTCAGGCTGGATTCGTCCACGGCGGAGGACCCGTTCTCAACAACGCCGTCAATGGGGATCATCTCGCCGGCACGGACGGAGAGGAGAGAGCCGACGGGGACGTCCGAGGTGGGCACGCGCTGTCCGGTGTCCGCGAGGACGGCGGTGTCAGGGGCGAGCGAGAGAACAGCCTCGAGCGCACAGCGGGCCTGCAAGAGAAAGAATCCAGATCTCAAATTACGGTCTAGCTTCAAAGAACAGCCTCGAAGTATTTTAGGCGGAACACCTACATAGTTGGTGGTTATCGTTCGGGGCGGGCCCGAAAGAAGAAATGGAACACTGCCTTACAGACTTGACATCCGATCTTGTCGCTGCAAACATCATTCAGCGACAGAGAGATGATACGCATTGCCTGGTATGCATATCTGAAGGATTTCGCCGGCTTATGTATTGGGAACTGGCTCCATAAATGACCGGCACAGCGTGGGCAATCCGACAAGCGTTTGCTGCCAAAAGCAACACCAAAAACTTTGCCGGAAAACAACCCACCAGACCGCTCGCTCATACCATTCCATCAAACCGCTATAGGAATTCGAAGTGCGCTACTTCCTTACCCGTTCGGAGGTCCGCCCCTCGAGCCAGTCCGCGATCGCAAACAGGAACACCACCGACGCCGCCTCCTCAAAGTCCCCGAGCGCGAGCGCCCCTCCAACCGCGATCGTCATCAGCGCATTGATGTCCAGCACGAAGTTCCTCAGCGCCGCTAGACTCTTCAGCAGAATGGGCGGGAGCCCGAGCGCGACCGCCCCGAGCGCGACCCACTTTATGGGGGGAAACGCGTACTTAACGAACGAGACTGCGAGCAGCACCCCGCAGAGAATGACGTTCCAGCGGGGGTACCGCTGCAGGGGGCGAACCTGCCCCCGGGAATGGAGACGCGCGTCCAGCCGCGCCTCGTTCAGTGCTTTGACGAGCTGGAGCTCCGTCGCCAACGCAGGATCGAACAATACCGTCGTGGTTTTCGCAGGGACGTTGACGGAAACCTCCAAAACCCCGGGGAGCGGTTCCAGGATCCGGTGAATCAGCGGGACCTCGGACGGGCAGCAGATGCCGAGGACGTCGAGAACCGTCTTTTGCACTGCGGACGGCCCCCCCACCGCGACGCTGACCGCTTCCTCGATCTCCTGAGGGGGACGTTTCGAGGGGATGCTGGCGAGGATTTCGGACTGGGGGGGTGTTGGGCGCGGGGAGAGTTGGATGGGTCCCAGAGGCGGTTCGGTTTCGTCTGGGGGGTTGTCGTCGGCAGGCTCGATAGAGAGCGCATGGTAGCCCCCCCGCTGAGGGCTCTCGTAGCTGAAGATGTCGAGCAGCTTGCGGCGGCGGCGGAGGCCTGTGCTGGGGCTGCTGGGCTGCAGAGCAAAAAAGAGAACTTGATATGTAGTGGGAGACTCAAGAGAGTCGTAGTTGAAGAGCACGAAGTTGGGGGAAACTGGGCGGATTGAGAGGTGAATTTGACAAACAGAGGGCAGGGGATTAACCGGGATGACGTCTGTGCGGATGCCTTCTGTCTTTTGAGCGTTTGTTTTCAGCTCAGGTGCAGAAAGAATAATGATCGGTTCTATCACCTTCAAAGCCGACAGCACGCAAGTCACCTCTCATCAGGAAGTCATGGTCATTGACGATTGTCTCCAAGGAGCCAAAGCGCTGTCCAACGGTTGCCAACTCCTTGACCCCTCAAGCCTTAACAGCGATAAACCGTTTCTCACCATGTTCGCGCTGCTGCTGCTGCGAGCGAGCGCCTCCGCATGTGCTGCTCTCATCCCCGGCTCCCGAACCAGCCTCCCATGATCGTCAAAATGCGCGGTGCCCTTCGCGTCCAGGTGCGCGTGGCGGAGCAAATACGAGCCGTCTTCTTGGGGAACCAGAAAGTCGTAGTGATCGCCGTGAGGAATGCGCTCGTGGCCGCACCCATCGTGGTGCGCATGCTCGTCTTGAGTGGAGGGGATGGGGAAGCAGGCGGCGGGGGCGAGAAGGGACATCGGGAGGGCGCAGCTCGCGGTTGCCAGGAGCTGCAAGCAGGGGCTTATTTGAGAACAGTCTTGGGAAAACAGCGATATACCAAAAGAAGAAGCTTCAACCTACTAAGGTGGTGCAGATCCTTCCTGGCCTCTTTCCTTGCCGATGTTGGAATCTCTCTGAGCGTACTTTTGAGAGACTGTTTCCATGCCCTGTGAGGTACCCTGGCATACCTAGCTTTTCAAATGGGAGATACAAGGAGAACTCGTTCGCACTCCCTTCTTGAGATACACAAATCCTTGAATGACAACTTATGATAGCACGCATCATAGATTCTATGTATTAAAACGGGGAAACTTGGGGAAGTATCCACAAGAAAGGAGAGGATGCCCCGGAGTGTCCAGAACAGGGCCCTGGGATTCCATAGAAAAACTGAAGCGGAGGAGGAGACCAGTGATTCAGCAGGCCGAGGAAAGAATGCTTGAACAATCGTAATCCCAGCCGTTGCTTAAGTAAAATACAGTCAGTCGCCGACAAAGTCCGGCTTAGACAAGAGAACAAAGAAACAACACCGGACACTGTGACAGGGGTCATCAAAGAGACACTTGTGGTTTGTTGAACTAGAATCCTGGTTCAGAGCTCCAAGCAGATGGTAGTAGTGCCTGGTTCTTCCCATATGATATGACAGTGCCTCCTGGTTGTCCGGATTCTTGGCTAACACTACATCCAGGTTCAGAGCTAGCAGAACATTCAGGATACATGTAACTTTGCCTCACCTTCGTGAGCTCACTTGCGACGCCACCACCCTCATCATGACTGTGTACATGAGGGGCCAGGCACACGTCTGGTGTCATGCAGGTGTGGGGGACGAGGCACACGTGGGGATCCTCCTCGAGGCAGCAGCCTTCGGGGAGCGCACCAGTGGCCAACGAGAGCGTGCCAGATGGCGCGTGCGCATCGTAGCAGAGCTTGGCGTCGGACAGAGTGGACGGCGCCGCAATGCACATGAGCCTGCCGTTCTCAAGAATGCCGACGTGGCCGTCGTGCTGGACCTGGAGTTTGGGGGATGGAAAGTTTCACATTTGAAGCTCATAAGCTCAGCTTACAGCACCAGAACATTCTGCATTCTCCAGGATGGCAACCTGAACAGTCTGCTGGACCTGGAACGCAGGGGATGCAGGGTGTACATTTGAAGCTTTGGAGCACAGCTTGCGCATCTGAAGCTTATAGCTGAGCTTATCCGGATGTCCGGATTCTATAGCATGCCACCATCTTGTCTTCCTAGTACCGTCACTGGCAAGTTGAATGTGACACTGACTTCAAGTTCAGGTTTTGATGGATGTTCTCGCTTTAAAGTGCTACTATTCATCTGTCAAGAAGCTAGGAAAGTCGTACTTTTAAGGATCCAAATGATGAATTTATTTTGGACTTCTTGCAGACTGCAAGCCTCATGCAGGGAGGCATTCCCTAGACAACGTCAGGACTTTCAGTATGAATCACTCCTGCTTGACCTCTGTGGGGTGGCCAAACAAATCAGCAAGTTGTGTCATCATTGAAAGTGCGGTGGTGTGAACCAACATATGGAGCAAGAGACAAGATCTGGAAAATGCTGCTCACCACAATTGGTCCCCTGCTGACAAGAGCAAGGCCCGAGGTAAAACCGGTCTCCATTTTCCTGTGGGGCTTTTACAGTCCCTCTCAGGATGAAACGAGCAGGCGACCACCTTCTTTTCCACTGCCTTCAGCTCCAATCTGTGTATGGTACACCACGCGGCAAAAGCAAACTAGTCACGTCTAATCTACAGCAAGAAACGTTTGTTTGCCAGTTCTAGCTGCTCCAACTACTACTACTAATACCAAGAGTCAGTGCGCCTTTCTGCTCCATGCCAATGGCGGCACCATGCAGTTCAAAGTCGTTGAAATGGGGCCACTCAGAGGCTGCCACGTCAGCCCCCCTGCATATTATCTTGATTTATGTATATGGTCTGGTTCCGTCGTTTCGCCCGGGCTCCATCGCCGGGCAACCGGGGAAGCAATCACGTCACGGCTCTTGGCCCGGTTCTGCCTCCAAAGGCCCATTACCGAGCTACGTTGAAGACCGTGCCCGAGCTGAGCTCGTCAAACAATCAGAGAGCTAGCAACGACCTCATCACTGACAGTGCGCAATGGCGCCTAGCTTGCGGCACCTCATGGCAGGTTCACCACTGTGTGACAATGGCGCCTCTTGGCAGGTCTTGGCAACCTGTTACGGGCAGGCAGCTGTCCTTGTCTGTTCTATGCTGACTCAGCTGGTTTGGAGCTCGACTTACCTGGCCTGTAGCTTCAGTCAGCTGCTTTGGAGCTTGTTCGCCTGGCTAAGTTACAGCTAAACAATCTCCGTTCCAGAAAGCATTAAGAAACTTTCGAGGCTGCTACTTCCTGCGGGCTTCCAGCGCTGGTCTCCTGAGCCTTCCTCTGACTCTGTTGCGAAATCCCAGTTACAAGTGAGCACAGTGCTGCAAACTACAGCTGCTTTGGACCTTATTTGTCTGGCTTGCTGAACAACTTAATTCTCATAAACCCTCGAGAAGTGTTTGAGGCTGCTACCTTCTGTGTGTGTCCAGCTCTCATCCCTTGAGCCTCACTTTTTGCGGGGGCCACTCACAGGTAAGCACAGTGCCACAATATACTTGTTGAGACTCTGCTGATCTGTAGTTGCTTCACGCATCACATTTTTAGAGTTCTGAAGTTCCTGCCTCTTTACCCACGTGCAGAAGGATATTAGTTAGTGCCTTTCGAGCAGGACATGTCCCTGGCAATTGCCCCGCAAAAAACAGCAAACAGCGCTTGTCAAAGTGATGTATCTTTTTGGCAATGGGAAATTGGAAGCTCCAAGAGGGAGTCTCAAGCTGCAAGGTTCTTACGTGCTATCACATCTAAGGGTGTTGGTTCAAGCAGTGGACTACTTTAAACCCCAAGTCTTCTCTTTCATGCATGTGGTCTGCCCTCGAACTTTCCAGTGCAACAAAGCTTGTGAAACAGACAAAAATCAGTTAGCTGGCCAATCTACCTTGCTCCATGAAACCTTTTCATGCTCAATTGCGTCAGCTAAAGTCACAAGGCCAGCTATGGTTGCGTGAACATCAGATTTACTACGTGCGCAGAATCTGCCCGAACAAACATGCAGAATTAAAATTGCTTCTCTTTGATTTCATCGTACAGCAGCGAGGTCATCATTAGGACAGGGCGAGAGGCCGCCCTCATGGGCGAACCAAGTCTGATCATCGGGTGTGTCGGGAAGCATGACATGTGCGCGCCGCTGAGTACAGGGATCGAATCCTCTTGGCAGAGGTTCCCGGCTCTCACCTTGAAGTAATCAAAAGAGCACTATAGTGTTCTAATCTGTGGCCGTTCTACTCGTTGGCTGATACACTTCCAATCCTGCAGCCGCGGGTCAAGATAGTGTAGATATGCAATTGTCAAATTATTACTAGTTAACAATCATCCGTGAACCGATATCCAAGGGAAATTCGCTCGTTTGACACCAGTGAATCGCATCTAAATCCCCTCGTAGATTCTTCAACGGATGATGCTCTCTTTTTTGCAGGTGATGCAGCGCCTGCGCTCTGTGACGAGCCCACTCGCCAGCAAACTCCCAACTCGTCCGTAGACTCCGTGAGTCGCCCACACATAGCATCGGCACCTGAGCTCCAACCGCCGCCACTTATGGACGAAAAGTCACGCGATGATTGGATGATGCGGGGGAACACGTCCTCCTCGTCCCTGACGTCATTCCGGTCCTTCAAGCGCCCGGGGCGAACTAGCGTGGAGAGTCTTTCCAGGGCGCTAGCGAGCGCGGCGAGCGCGAGCGAGGGCCGACGGGCACGTGTGGAGGCCGTCGTCCGAAAGATGGCCGATGCTGAGGACGTACGAAGCGCTCTCGCTTCGCTAAGAGAAGAACTGGAACGGATGGCGTAGCAGGAGAAGGCTCTCGCGGAAGAAGCGAAGTTCGAGAAGGGAGAAGGCGTTATAGTAAAGTTAGAGCAGCAGCAACGCGCGCGCGCGCACTGGGATGCGCAGCTGGACGCGATTAAGGGGCTGCAGGCAGCGTCACGTGCTGCCCGCCAGGCGAGCACGCCAAAACGGTCCCCGCTTGGGTTAGAGCACACCATGCCGGCGAGACTGCATGCGACGGCAGCGAGGTTGGAGGGGCGGGTTAGTTTAGCGAACCAGCAGGTTATGGTCTCCCCTGACTGGGGCAACGCGACTTCGGACTCGGAGGATAGCCTGCGTCGGCTGTCAAAGTCGCCGTTGGTGGACTACGAGAGCCCGGGTTTGAAAAGAGGGTTAGAGGGCGGGGTTAAGCGGCAGTTGTAGGTCAGCGGGGAGAGCAGCTGGTGGCGGACGAGCGTGCGCGTATCCAGCAAGGGCCACATGGCCCAGGGGGAAACGAGCCTGGAGGGTTAAACTGTTATATTCAAGAGGCACTAGCACTTTCGCATGCAATTACTAGTGGAGCGACCTTGAGGACAGCATGACAAGTTGTACAGCATTGCTTTGGAAGGTTTAATAGAGTTGCGATGGATGGATTACGCGGGATGGGTGGTGGTCAAGATATTGAAGCAAGCGAAAGGAGACGAAGTGAGGAGCGCGGAGCGCGCGATATAGGAAGCCCTCTGGATAACATAATGATCTTATTGCCAGGATGACTTTTTCAATGTAGTGCCATGCTGACCCTCAAAACGAAATCACTAATGGTTCAAGACGGTTGCAGCAGATCTATCGACCACTGACCAAGCTTCACATTCACGGAATGAGGCGGAGTATGGTCCAGAATTTTCAAGTTTATGGACTTCTGGTGCCATAATCATGGAAACTATACAATGCAGCATAGTTTAATGTTATTAAGCAGGTGTCAGCGCAGCCGCCCCGCCCGATTTGCTAAAAAGGGTACACTCCTCCTTAGTAAAGGCCCGGCACTGAAAATATCAAATGCGAAATTGGGCATATAGCGCTATGATCCCATGGATCGAGCAACCGACGCCTAGGTAGTTTATTACATGCAATCATGCAGTCGAAATCTTAGAGCGCATGCCCTCCAACTATCAATGAAGTAGAGCGCATTGACGGTGCGTGCACATTGCATATCGTACTCAAGATATCATACTGGTCCAATTGCAAAATGGGTCAAGCTATATCTTGCAAGTGTCGGTGCAATGAGTATTTCCTGGCAACCATCACCCATATAAAAGCCATGGCATTCCTTCTTATATTACATACAATTACATGGTGAACGTTTGTTGACTTGTTCCCCGTTCATGTGCTTCAAGACAAAAGCGCTTCCAACTCAGTAACAACTGTTCTGCAACGTAGTTTCTTTCAGTGGCCAGGCGCTTGTTTGTGCGAGTCCCATGCAAACAAGACCTATGACCATACCACTGGATGCCCATTGTATTGCCTCACAAAAGCGTCTACTTTCTGTTTTAGCCGAAATTGCTCTTGGGTGTCGTGATCAACCCTCGCAATGAGCGCCCCATGCACGTGCAAGTAGTCGTTCAGATCTGCGAAGGAGTCGGGCGCCGGCCACTCGCTCTCTTCCACATCCATCAACTCCGGAAGCACGACGTCGCAGTATGAGCATACGAACCAAGGGCAGTTGACTGACATCGCATAGCCTAAGCCATATCGCCCTCGAAAGAGCGCTTCATAAGCGACGATGCCGTCACCTCCTGGTCATTGTTCAGCGCGGCCAGCTTGCGGCTCTTGATCTGATAAGCATGGACCTTGCTGGGGTCCTGCAAATAAAGCTTCAAGTTTGCTTTTAGGATCCAGTATCAAGATCTGGAGGCTACTTGTAGTTAGCAAGCAGGTATGGAAACGTCTGATCAGCCAAGAACTCGCAAGCCTGCAATTCTTGTGTGGGCCAACCAATCGCACGACAGATTAGACGTCACGTGGTGCCACGTGTACATCTGATGTCTAAGAAAACTGGAACCATTTGGATTCGCGCTCTTGTTAGGGAAACAAAATTGGCAGAACGGCCACGTTACAAGTGAGCGAAGTTCGAGACGGCTGTTCTCATTAGGATTCCAGCCAACGCATCTGCCAAATAGCCACTTATAGTTTGACCCCAGAGCATTTTTAACCACAAACTTACCGCGGGATCTGCAACAAACCCGCCCGACATGCCTCTGACGATGCTGCCCTCCAAGCGCAGCATGTCCTCGTCGTAGGCCTTGATCGAGATTGGCGAGACGCTGCGGGCGTTCGCGGAATACTTGGTGGACAACACGCTCAGAATGATGGCCGCGTTCTCCAGACTGCAGTTGTATACGCTTGCCAGGTACTCCACATCGAGTTTCCCTGAAGAACACGAGCGCAGAATTAGCCAGAATCGTTGAAGGGACTACTCAACACAAGTAATACGAGCTGGTAACTTTCGGCATACGACCTCAAGTTAAGGCCTAAAGAAAAGTGCAAACCAACTTTCCAACTGAATCTGGGGACCATGGCAATTTGTTTTGAACAGGCGCATGCGCTTTCCTGCGAACCTGTTCCCTGCGAACCTGAAAGGTCAAAAGAATCTTCGCCGGATTTGTTTACAGAAAAGAGGTTTAAGGTCAGCCTGTGTCACGACTTGTTGCGGAGGCCATCAGACTGGACAGCAGCAACTTTTGGGAGTATCGTCAAGAAGTGGGTGACACTCTTCGGACAAGCAGCTGTGTCACCCCGAACATCGAATCACTTTCCTGGAACGCTTGCAACTACGTCGGAGCTACTGTACCACTACAGCGCGTTCAACAACCGGACGAGAATCGATCGCCGTTTTTGGAAGGATGTGCTCATCAGAAGACCTCAACCCGTACGTAAACGGTTTAGTTAAAGGTCAGGCTGAAGATGAACAAATGGACGATGTTGATCATCCGCAACAGGAAGTGGTGAGGGCCCATGACGGCCAGGCAAACAGATGAGATAGCCTAAAAAGCCTCAGGTGCAGATTCACTACGACAACCACCAGAATCTACAAGCAGAGGGGGTTCCAAGGCTACAAGACAGGCAAGTCAAACCCGCTCCTTGGATTGCTCAAAGCGTAAAGGATCGAGGAGAAACGCTCTGCATATCAGAATGCTTGCATTCCCAAACAAACAAAAGCCGTCAGATGCAAATTGAAAGAGGCGCTCCACTCAAGCACGACTTGCAGTATGGGCTGTTCAAAAGAATTCAATCAGAACGCTGACTGCTGTCGAACCCACACCCGCAACACATTCTTTAAGCAAGGAGGCCCCCTTCCCAGAATCTCAAGATCCCAAAAACCAAGCTAACCTGTGTAGGCTACAAGCACTGCGCTGGAACCAACTAGCAAGGGCTTGGCAGATGGGGTCCGCCAAACGACCTTCCCGGTTTTTCCGCTTCTGAAGACCTCCGCCGGTTGACGCTGAAAAACCCCATCAGGAGCCTCCCAGACTCTCCGGCGAGCAGTTGCAACAACAGGCGTCTGTAGCTGACTAGTACCTGTGGGTTAACCAGGTTCATTTTACTTTGTCATTCCAAACTAGTGGACAATCCCCAACAAACTTGGTGTGTTAATGGTTGAGAATCGTGGCGGCAAAGCTCTCACAATCACTTCTGTGACCACAGCGAGAGAGGGAAAACATCAGCTTTGAATCAATTTTGTGGTTCTATTGGCGAGCAGTCAATCTTCTCAAAGTGTACTGACAGGCGCCAACCTGCTCAAGGGCTCATATGAATGGGACATGCAAAGAGGATCCATCTTCTTTCTCCAAACCAAAAAGGAAGCTAGGGGAGGCCACCAAGCAATAGCGGTACTACGCTGCAGCAGATCGTGTAATTCCTACGGCAGAAAACACACTTTGAGCCCCCAAGACGGCATGCTCTTTACAACCAATCTGACATTCACTAACAACGGTGCATATGTCAAGCTTCACCTGCAAGTGCTGGCGATGGTTCCGTCTGTGCACTTCCGGCTGCTACGCTTGTCGACTCGGCAGTCAGTTGTGAGAACACAACTTTCTCGACGCCATACACCCTGTCCGATCCAGCCCTTAGACAGTCGATCGAACCGTGTACCCATTCGCTACGAGGGAGCAGGCGGCTGCGTCCACTGTCACGCTGCTTGACAGATCCACCTCCTCGAAAACTGCTGCACTCAGCCCGTGCTCACAGCCAAATGTCACCGCCTGCGCCTCCCTTTCCGGCGGCAGAGCAGAAATAGTGCCCAAATCGCACACAGTGACCGGACGGCTTCCGAGCCAGGCACGCAGCGACGCCGGGGTCACGCAATTTTGCTCTGTGAGCAAACAGGCGTTGATCTTCGGGAGGCCCACGCGGACCAATCTGAGGCGTCCGTACTGACCCTCGAAATTGATGTCACTGTTCAACAGGTAGGGATACACAATCTTCCAAACCTTTCGGGAATCAAACTTGCCAACCGCAAAGGTGGTGTCCACAACGTCGCTGGACCCCTCCATGAATCATGACTCAAGTCACCAATTGACAAAGAAAGTTGTGAGATTCTTCAAGAAGATCTGAAGATGGAAGGGTAACAACTTGCTGCTGTAGAAGCTTGCTGCAGTCTGCAGTGGTCTGCAGCGGTGCGAACCAGTGCGAACCAGCCAGCAAGCCATTGGCATTGATGGTCGGCATGGCCGCCCGCCGATCGGACGGTCACGGTAACGGGGGTTCATCAAACCGCAACCGTTAACGCACGGGCTCAGCTCGGAAGACATCCCACAGCTTCGGTTGGAGGGCAGGACAGGGCTTGGCATTGTCTTGATTCAGAGCTCTGTGAGTCTGTGACTAGCAGCGCCTTTGTACGTCTGCTCTTTGCTCCACCACCTTTGTTGATTGTGATCTGGGGCAAGATGGGGCAGAAGAAGCAGAGAGGCAAGGAAGGCAATGCCGCAAACTACACCACCCGCAATCAGGCGCTGATTCGGTTGCAGATTAAGCTGCCAGAGTTCAGGTGGGAAATGTGCCAAGTCTCCTGTATCTTCGCCGAGATTAGTCTGGAATTTTTGGCTCCTGGCACCATACGAATGCCAAGCTCATTGAAGCCGAACATTGGTTTTTAAGCACGTCTTGTATTTTAGGGTTTTAGATACTTCGCTGGCACTTACATTGCTCATACGTTGCTCTTTGGACAACGACTGATGTCAGTAAGACCTTGTCTTTTTTGTTCAGGCGCCTGTGCATTCTCAAGGGTATCCACCCCCGCGAGCCGAAGAAGAAAGTGCATGGACACAACAAGACCTACTACCATGTCAAGGACATCAACTTCCTGCTCCACGAGCCGCTGCTGCAGAAGAGCAGGCAAGGCCGTCTCTCAGACTGGTCATTCAACACAGCTGAAATCTCGTTGGATCTGCAAGCATGGCAGCTGCAAACATGGTAACGACTTACTGCCGCAGCTGGTAATGGTTTGGGCCAACTTTATCTGAGCACTTTTTGTGCTTTGCTGATGAGAATTCTGCTTATTGGTACAGGGATATCAAGGCCCATGAGAAGAAGGTCAAGAAGGCGCGGGCCAAGCTTGACGAGGCGCTGGCAGATCGGCTCAAGGCCAATGCCCCAAAGTACAGTCTTGACCACCTGGTCAGAGAAAGGTGAGCTCTCACATTCTTGTTGAAGAATGCTGTAACAAGTCTTGCCAGTCAAACTTGGCCTGCTTGATTCTACTTTCCTCTCTCTAAGTCAGGTGGTTTTAGGGTTTGGGGTTTTAGGGTTTCGACTGCCGCGTTGACCTGCCGCGCTCAAGCTTTAGGGAGTGGGTGGAGAGTAATGGGGTTGAGTTTTCGGCAACATTTGCTAATTTGTTGGTCGGTTTATCTTTTGCAGGTACCCTTCTTTCATCGATGCCCTCCGCGACTTGGATGATGCGCTGACAATGCTGCACCTGTTTGCGACCCTCCCAGCAGACAGCAAGCACAGGATTCCAGCCAACCTGGTGCAAACAGCGCGCAGGTGAGCAATCGATTGGCAATTGAGTTCCGGGAATGCTTTTGAACCTGACCTTGGATCATCCATAAAGCCCGCCGGTATTCCCCGCGCTTTGTGCCAATTGTGCCACCAGTGGCCCTGGAGCTATGTGGACTCAGACAGAAGCTTCGAGCTACAGGGCAAAGTTTGGCAGGAACTGTCGGCAATGGACAGGGAGCTGTGTCTTAGCAAGTTTGCAACTGCTTGAAATGCACTTTTCAATGCTAGAGACTTATCCATGTCTTTCGCAGGCTGAGCCTGGAGTGGCAGGCATACATCACCAAGACGCACGCCCTTAGGAAAGCGTTCGTCTCTGTGAAGGGCATCTACTATCAGGTGAGCATATTCACACCACCACCATCAGAAAATACCACACGCAGTTTCCGAGCGGAGTGATTATTCCGAGCTCGCGCTCTTGTTTGGAAATTCGCGAAAATAGTAGCGCTCTCGGGAGTTGAGGGGCTGGGGTTATCAAACCGACTGTCATTTGAAGTGGTTTTCCTTTAGGCATGGAAGTGTGCATTAAGTAGCAGCATTGGTTAACAGCGGAACTTTCTGTAACATTCTTGAGAGTGTCTGCTTGCAGGCGGAGGTCGTGGGCCAGAAGATCACGTGGATCGTGCCGCATGCGCTGAGCCAAGTCCTGCCCGAGGACGTCGACTACCGGGTCATGCTGACCTTCCTGGAGTTCTATGAGGTGAGCAGACTCTTCCAGTTATAGTTACAGGTTCCGGCTGTTTCAAGCGGGACTTGTGCGAGCTTCCCGCTCGCTGTCGCCGCATTGGCAGAAGCTGCACAGGACGAGTGGCGCTAGTTCTTTTGCATTAGCACGTATGTTTGTATATATTCCAGAGTTTTCGGATGCCTCTGGTGCTGTCGCTTCATTTATCGAGCGGTCACAGAGTCGCTGATCAAGAGCACGGGTGGTCCTTTTGCCTTGATACAAAGGAAAGTAAAGACCCAAATGCTTGTCAAAGAACCAGCGGGGAAATTGCTGGGGCTCATGTGACCTGAAAAACTTCACCTACAAGCTACTTTGACTTCACATCGCCTCTTTTGTTAGGCTGTGTGCAACAGACCCAAGTACTTGCTCCAAGCAGGCAACGTTGCAAGCTAGGAGGAAAGTTAGCACCTTCCGGGCTCGTGCAGAGGTTTGCTTTGTGGGCCTTACTCTCCTTCAATTCTCTGCAGACCTTCGTGGAGTTCGTCAACTTCAAGCTGTACCACTCCCTGGGCCTCAAGTACCCCCCCGCTCTTGACACAAAGCTCGAAGAGGTGGCTGCGGAGCTGGCGGCCGCAGTCAGCTCCCTAGCAGGCGAAACAGATTCACCACAAACGGGGGGGCAGCTGGAAAACGGCGCCGGAGCCTCTGGTAGGGGGGAGGAAGACAGTGCAGAAGGACCCCCAGAAGGGGAAAAGCTAGTGGCCTTGAAGGAGAAGCTCGGGGTGTCGGTAGCAGCGGGTGGGGACGCGAACGGGGGGGTCGAGGAGGCTGGGCCGTGGGGGGGGGGAGAAGCGGAAGAAGACGAGGGGGAAGACGAGGAGGATGAGGAGACGAAAGCATGCAGAGGGCTGTTCAAGGGGCTGTTCTTCTTCCTGGCGAGAGAGGTGGGTCTGCGAGTATTTGCGAGTTTCTCAGCTGAGTGGGATGGCAGCTTGTTGAGTGCCTTGGCTTTTGTGTTGTCAGGGGCGGTTCAGGGGGTAAGGAGTCAGTTGGATCGGACGTGCTTTTGGTTTGGCCTCGCATTTGAAGGGCTGTTTGTGGTTGAGAGGGCTCTCGTCAATCTTACAAGAAGAGTTTCCGATGGCGAAAAGTAACGCTCCGACGGTCCAGATGCGAACTCAGCAGAACAAGGCGGTTTAAGGTCAGTAATAAACATGCCGATTGCCTGTCCTGCGCCCTAAGTGCTGATATATGGGGATCAAATCTTCTCACCCTATTTTTCATCGGACTTCCAGATCCGATGATTGCACGTTACCTACGAATCGTTGGTGAATCATAGGTACCATTTAGAATTGTTAAAGGATATCACAGCTTCCATCAAGGCTTTATTCGCTTTCGGGTAGGTCAACTTAAGAACCGACCCTCGCAGGTGCCCCACGAATCTCTACTTTTCCTCATTCGGGCCTTCGGTGGGTCGGTCTCATGGGAGGGTGAGGGCGCGCCATACCCGGAGAGCGATGAGCGGATTACGCACCAGATCGTGGACCGGCCCACGCAGGGACACCGCTTTTTGTCGCGGGAGTACGTCCAGCCCCAGTGGGTGTACGACAGTGTCAACAACCGGCTGCTGCTGCCGACAGAGGATTACCCGGCTGGCGGGTGAGTTAAGCCACCGTATGTATTGTGCTTCTACTGAGCCGCTAAGTTTCGAAGAGCTTCTGGGCGCAATTTTTTCTTTGGTTCTTTCTAAAATGAAAACCGTCAGCTCGTCCACCGTCCAGTCGCCGACTCTGTTGGTTTGGTTGAAGGATCACATTACGAAGCTGGCACTTCCTATGGGCTGGCTCTTGACATCGCGAGGTCACTTGCTGGCCCTTGGAACAAGCCCAGCTTGACAGGATGTGGAAGTCTCAATTGATTTGACGAGGGAACTGGCTCGTCCACTCAACTTGCACGTATTCCTGCACCCTCATCCAGGATTTCCAACTAGAACCTGGACCGTAAACTTCCAAATTGTGAGTTTTCCGCCATTTCTCCTCCAGGTCGCTACCCCCCCACCTGTCGCCCTTCGTCGACAACGAGGCGGAGGGCTACCTCCCCGAGTACGCCGAACAAATCCAACGGCTTCGGGATGCCGCGCGAGGCAGCCTCGGGGGCGTGCTTCCGCTTCCGGGGGGCGCCGAAGAGGGCTTAGAAGAGGGAGCTGCCGCGAAAGCCGCCGCCGAGAGGGGGGAGGATCTCGCGGCCGCCGCGAAAGCTGCGGAAGTCGCGAAATTGGAGCAGGAGTATCTGGAGGATCTGCGGAAAGAGGTGGCGGGGGTGCCGTATTCTGCGACGCTTGGGGGGGGTGCAACGGAGGAGAGGGATGAGGGGGGGGCGGAAGACGAGGCGGACGAGGGGGGGGTGTCTGGGAAGGTGACGGACGGGGCACGGGCGGAGGATGATGACAAGGCGATGGAGCGCATTATGATGCCGCGGAAGACGAAGAAGCTGTATGAGGCGATGCAGGTGAGGGCATGAAAGAGGGTGGTTTTGATAGACTTGCTTATGAACCTTTTTCGCTTCTTCAACTCGTGGACAGAAGGAGTATGATGGAGGATTGCGGCATAAAAATGGGTGTTCAGGATGATGAAAGGTCTTATGTGATCCGCTGGTGTGTATAATTTCGGCCGCTGTGGAGCATGGCAGACGAAGTGCTAGCGTTTGAAAGGGAAGCTTGGGTATTTATCTGTTGCATACCAGACCTCCGGATCTCTACTGCAAAATCTGCAACTCGTTGACAGCGTTTACGGTCGGCTTTCGTTTTGCAGCATGAGAGGGGATTATTTTGCAGGCCGCAAATCTTGACCATTGTCTTTATCGTCAGTGCCTGCCATTCTTTGACTGCGGTTCTCGTCTTGAACCAGATTGCATCTGACGGACTGTAGCACAGGGTTGAGAAGCGAATGCGGTCGAGCCCGCGCTTGAAACTTAAACCCTTGCCTTTGGATCCACCCTTATTCTTTATCAGTACTCACGGACCTGGTCTGACACCTGTGCAGATGGGCATCGCCGCCAAGAAGGCCGGAGTAGATAGTCTGAAGAAGAAGCGGAAAGCTGCCGCTGCTGGTAAACTGAATGTCGTCAAAAAGCCGAGAGGTGCCTGAACGGACGTGCTAGGATGAGGCAAAAGAGCTTGGGATCGAGCTCGATAGGCATCCGCTATCTGAACGACATTCCTCGACAACTGTGTCAATGGGTCCGTCCGATGCAAGGTCTAGCTAGAAGTCTTGTTCATGCATGTGAAATCAGATGCAATCTGGACAACGACAGCTTTTCCTTAAGTTGCTCGCATCTGACGCCTTTGCAGCGGACTTGTAATGAAAGGCAACCAGCTTTCGCATGGCAAACATCATTTCTTTGCATGATCAGGCCGGATGCGTCCCTGGCGGCCTGGCCCTGTCCGACACCTCATTCCCATTGAAGCCATTGGTTTTCCTGACCATGCGTGTGCAATCATAGTATATGCATGCTCTTAGGATCGACTTTGATGTGGTGTGCGCGGTGTCACCTGGCCCGTCGATAATTGGATGCCGTGACAAAGCAAGTCATTGGACGGGTGCAACACGTACACAAATGGCAATTCTGTTAAGTGCACAGAGGGTATGTTGCGCCGCCGGCCATGCAAACTGGCCCGCGTGGGCGTCAAGTTCAACTAGATGATACACGTTTTGATTACCATGTAAACAGCCTGCAATCTTACGCATAAACATCATTCACATGAACGCGTGGAAGATCGCGATCATTCGGGGACATGTTCATACCGCTTTAAGATGCAAGCATTATTCCGGTGCAGGCCATGCGTCTTCGATCTGCAGTCTAAGGCAGGGAAAATTAACAAAATTGCTCTACGTATACGTTTACCTGATTTTACGACCGTCGGCCTCCCAGATGAGTTGCAGTAATCTGTCTTTGATTTTAGCAACTGCTTCGTTGGAGCGGTAAGCTTTCACGCCGGGCGTCTCTGTCGGATTGACAAGGACGCCTTACTTGATTTCGACTAGCTCATATCGGACGCCTCATGTTTCCAGCGAGCCTCCGTAAAGACGCTGGATGTCCGCCCACCGACCTCTATTCTCGCGGCGGATGCCCCGCATCACGTCTTCACCATGGTGGTAGAGCTCGTCGGCGGACGGCCCCGTATACTTCTTTCCCTTCTTATTGCCTAATTCTCGAGAGATTGCTACCGCTTTCTGGGCTTTTATTTTCCCAGCCATGAAGCAGTTTATGTAGTCGTGCTGAGCCCCGATGGCGCGGTTCCAAGCCTGGTTTTGGGCGTAATGATAATTATGGGTGTGGTCGGCCCCGCCATTTTCGGAAGCAATGATGTGGTACACGTCTTGATCGTCCTCGAGGAGGTACGCTTTTCGTAGAAGCTCTCGGTAAGCATTTCTCGACTGTGAGGGGACAGGAAGAAGTAGTCACCCTCAGTATTGACAACGATCTGGCCGGATCGATCACGCAGTGCCTTCCTTCAGCCCGCAAGTGGCGATAGCGGGCCAAAATAGAGAAGCCTTCGGTTTCAGGTTGCAACATTCAAGCGCGCCTGCAAGGAGGCCGACCGCTCTTCCGATACGTCAAATCGCATCGAGCTCGCAATGCTTGAAGCCGCCCGAGACTCCGCCCTCCCTACTCGAAATGAAAGAATGGAAGCTTACTCAACAAGGCTCTGCTACATTTATCAAGGCCATGCGTTTCAGAAAAGCGCTGTAAGGCTTCCCCTCACCATAGCTTCTCCCCCGGACGTAGAGATGAGCTTGACTGACGCGGAGACGGCTGCCTTCTTCTCCTCAACTTCCTTTTTCCCCTTCCGCGGCACGCTTCCCGAGGCGTTTTTCAGCCGCTCGAGGAGTTTCCCCTTCGTGCCAGATTCGCTAAGGTCCTCAGAAAAGCAGATCAACTGGAGTTGAAACTTCAAGAGCTCTGATAGCTCCAACCCGTCATCGACCAGCCGTTTGACCAGCACGTCCTTCGCTCCGGAGACCGGCAGATCTCGCAAGCGGCACTCCTCCGAAAGATCGTCGTTGTAGAGCACTGCGAGACGTTCTTGTAGCAGCTTCTTTTCATCCTGCATGCCAGGCGTGAGTGGGAAGGAGAGTTGCATTTTTGATGCTTATCCGCAGTGTCGCTAAGTTTGTAGTGCCGGTCTGATTCTGGACGCCTATCATCAACCAGCATTTGGGCGTGGAAATGCACTGTCACAATCCAGAGATTACGTGGCGGAACCCGTCCGTTCTAACTAGTGATTACTTCTGAGAATGAAATAGAACAAGCCCAACGGATCAGGAAGTGGCCCTAAAATGGTTCAGCAACTGAATTCTGTTTTCCTTTTCGACAGGGTCGCATGAACTTCGCATTAAAGCTGCAGTGAAACACGATCATAGAAGTAAATTCCCTTGGGTGCGAGGTATGCCTTGGTTGCAAGGATATCAAGCCACTGGACGGCTGTCGATCAGCACACGTGGGCGCTGTTTGAAAAAGAGGAACGAGTTGCTGATCTTTAGTCAACATTCGTACGTGCCTGCAAAAGTCTCACCTTTCCCATCTTCCGTTCCTTTTGAGGATCGTTCTTCGCTTGGGTCTTCGATTCGCTCTTTGCAACGGCATCTTTCTGCACTTATCACGTCTGCGTTTGTTGCTTACTTGCACAACTGTCAAATATTTTTGGTGATCAGAAAAGCGATGGAAGTGTCACAAAGCCTTGTTTTGCTCAATAAAGTGACCGACGTTAGAAATTGTACAATTCTTAGCACTGTTACATCGTGATGTTCCTGGTTCGAACCGGAAGGTTTCAAGCCTTTCCAACCTCATCTTGGATTGCACCTCACCTTCTGAGTTTCCTCTTCTTCTTGGTGGGCCGTTTTACTCCTCCTGATCTGTTTGATCATGTCGGCCCTGTTGCCACTCACAGGAAGACCCAGATATTGACACAGTGCTTTTAGACCGCCTTCGTCCAATCGTTGCACCAGCGCCGTCTTGTTGCCACTGGTTGACACGTCTAGCTTGGAACACAGGGTTTGCAGTGCGTCATTTGTTAGGAGCTCCAACCTGGCGCCATCGACAAGCAGCCTCGCAATCAGATCGTCTTTCTTGCCCTTATCATCTAGGTTTGCCGATTTGCACGCCTTCGCTAGATCGTCTTTCCGGAGCATGCGGTAGAGGTAGGAAGGTATGACGAGGCCGTCCGGTAGCTGCAAAGATGGAAATGGCTACGTTGCTTTTTGCCACACGGATTTGCACCAGCTGATTTTAGTACTCTTGCTTCCCTTTGGTGGACAAAGGAGGGCGATTCGAAGCGTTACCAGATCCAGATCTGATCCGCTCGTCGCCCTTTGCCGATGCTTCGACAAACCTTATGTCGACGGTCCATCATGACAATCTTCTCATGCGGAATTCACAATTGCGCAATATTTTCTCTCCATTGACTTCTTAATCAATGAGCTTTCAAAGGTTGTAAATCCTGTCCGTCTGCTGAGATGGGCATCTGTACGTTTCAGTGAAAATCTTCTTTGGGATAATCCTTGAAGCATCTGATAGCCTCGAGTCTCGATCTGCACAGGCCTGCTCCGTTGTGTCGTTGCAACAAATCTTTGTTCCTCTCAAACCCGAGTCCTTCAATCAGGATTCGTATCGACTATCAGGTCAAAGGAAGAAGCACTCAGCCACTATAAAATAGTCACAATTAGGCAAATGTTATACATAGTCTTCTACCCGCCTGTCCCAGAGCTAGAGTTGAAAAAGTCTGCTTACCTCATCATTTCCTGCGTGCTTTTTAGCCATTCGCGCCTTGGCGCAGGCTTAAGATCGGTGTTTCACTGATCTTGAATGACTGGAATCCTGTGCCAAAGAAAATACCAGCTCGACGATCTCGGCAGATAGCGGACGTGGTGATTCAGCTGTGCAAAACTTCAGGTTTTAAGACTGCATGCCGGTCCCTTTCCTTCTCGAGGCAGTTTCAACGAGGTGTGCAATGCTGAGTGGGGACGGCCACTTGCACGTGGTCGGGCATGGGGCTAATCACACCCTTCAGGTCGGTGGGCTGCCTCGAGGCTCCATGTGTCTATGGCTTAACCATGCCTGTACAGACCTCTGCAGCGCGTTTTTTGAAAGAGTATTGAGAGTGACTGAGTAGACCACGAGAGTCATGGCAACCCAGTTGAATTTTATCACATGGTTCAATGTGTCTACAACAGAACTCAGAGACTTAGACTTGCGAATAAATACTACTAGGTACCCCGAGGAGATTAGTTTGCAGCGCGAACATGATCCTTCAGGGGGATGGAAACTCGGCTTTCAGAAGCGACGAGACTTTCTGGCCTTTGAAAATGTTGCCTGTTCGATACCTGTCGTCGCATCTTTTAAGGCGTCATCATGTGTGCTGCAAGGCGCGTCACACGTGAATCGTCCGCAACAAGTTGCCAGCTCATTGAAACTCAGTCTATCAGTCACAACGAGCCGTGGACGTTTGGAGTCTGGTGGACAGAGTTGACCCCCGGCCCGGATGCTGAGGTCTGGTCGAAATATGTCAAAAGTTGGAGAGATGCCGGTTTGATTGGGACCATAATGCAAGGGTAGAGCCTCGGTATGAAGCACGTCACTCAAGTCAACAGGGTCAACGGTTTCATCATGGGATTTTCGGCTCCTTATCAACACTATCACACCACTGGATCTATTGACTTTCTACTAGTGCAAGTCACAAGTTGTTACCTTCTTGATTTTACATCCGGCAGTTTGTCACCTTTTGGTAAGTTCAGTACTTCTGTCAGGATACATCAACTTTTGCAATTGGTTTTCCTAGCGCTACGTGGCGGTGCCGCTCTTGTATGCAGATGCAATCGTACATCATGCACCATACGTAGACATGTCTCACCACTTGCACTCGACTGCAGATTTGTATATACGACGTTAGCTTGAATAGATGTGATGCGCGTCGGCCTCCGCGTGGAAACCAATGGCGTGCTGACGGTACTGATAGCGTATAAGTCCAAATTCAGTCAAGATTCAACCGTCGTAATTTGCGGTCGTCAGCGCGAGCGCGCTGATTGCATAATTGATCGACATCCGACGATCCGAATTTCGTCATCACGGGACGGGTAAGGTCATCGACGGGCGAGCGCGACCTCTGGATTCTGGGCACTCAGCACAGCCCATGTCAAGGTTTTGGATAGGAGAGTTGTGCTGTAATTTTGCATATTAAAGAGAAGGGCGTGGTCACGAAAGGGAAAGAGTATTTTACCCCATTTCTTAAATGTGTGCAGAGAGACGAAGATGAACGTGGGCCACGAAACAAGTCCAGCCATATCGAAAGATGTGGGATTTTCAAACCGTATATATATAGCTGTTAAGTCAACAGAGACCTCATATTCATTTTGGTAAAATGGAAAGTCGGACTGGCTGGAGAGAGAATAAAGGACGAAACAGTTGGCTGCACTACGAGTTTAACTACGAGTTTAAGTAGCGTCCACATCCATTGCTGACGTACGAGATCGACGTCAAAACGGTAAGCACGCAACCGCGCCACACTAACCTGACCGCCGGCCGTCAGGCCTGCTGTCATTTTGACGACTCGAGCGGAAGCGTGGCCATTTGATTCTGATTGAGAACTTCAACGAAACAGTCGAGGTGCTGGCGCTGTTCCGTGGTAGATCATGATTGGGTCGCGGCATTTGCTATAAATCGAAAGACACTGTTGCGACTCTGGCACAGGAAGGCTGCTGGCTGCTAAGCAGGTTCAATAACCAAACTTCAGTCTAACTTTTGACACAACCGCGTTATAGCCATATTTAAAACCTGGTTACTGCTCGAGTCTGGTCATTTGGTCATTGGACAGTTAACCAGCTTCGAAGCAGCCCGTAGCCGAATGTGGTCAACCGTGCCCTGTGTAGGTTCTCCATCTCAAATCTATGCAGATCAATGACCATCTAACACGCAAAAGACGGCAAACCGTCTCGATTTTCAGGCTCTCGAATCTCCGACCCTGCATGGGACCAGGAGTAAGCTCCTTCGCAGAGTCAGCCGTCCGAGCAGCGCCCCTTGACACTATCCTTGGCAGACAGGACCACGCAAATGCCCTGTCAGTATACTGCCTGAGTAAACACAAGCCTGCAGGTATTGTAAACTGCCGCATTATTTTGACGCCACCGATTCTGAAGATTGAGAAACTCCACCCAAGTGGCGCCCCGACGCGACACGACGCGACCCCGTGCATGACAAGCTCAACCCTGAGCAAATTGTTGACCCGACCCAGCCTGAGTGAGTATCTCGTGATCTGCTTTGTTTGAAGTCTGATACGAGCAGTCTATAATGACTTCAATAGAGGGCAGGTTTTTGTAGAGCCCCGTAGAGCAGGTAGACGCACATGCACAGTCCTCCGCCAGTCACCTCTCTCAAACATGCTAGCAGTGGTGCTGCATAGTGGTTGGCGCCATTGCAGGGGCAAGCTTTTGAGCATCTGCAATCGGAGGGGAAGCGAACTAGCGCTGGCATCAGCTTAGTTCAGGCAAGATGCGGTACAAGGAGACCATGCCTCGGAAGCCCCCAGAGCTTCCGGCCAACTTCTTCTTTTCCAAGAGATGCGAACAGGAGCTCATGGAGCTGACAGGCCAGACCGGCCCAACTCTGCCTGAGATAGACATTCTGCACCCTGCGGCTTGCCCCTGGCTGAAGGAGGTTTTGCGGGACCTGCGCAGCGAAGATGAAGAAATCAGAATGTGCGGCATCTTCCGGATCCAGGGGGTGCTCGTGCATGGCCCTGTTTCGGACGGGAAGACGGACGCCTGGGCCAAGTATGCGACCTACGTGCTGAGCCAGAGTGTCGTCATCCAGGAGCTGGTGAGAGGCTTGAGAGACTTTGGGGTCTCTAAGAGGTGCTACCTCGTCTGCAAGGATGACCCGCGCGGCGGCGCGCGCATAGGGACGGTGCGGACGTACTCCAACGTCCTGGACACGATCGCCGTGGACGCGCGCGCGGCGCGCTTCGCGCTGAGCCACTTCCCGGACTTCGTGGACGTCCAGCTGGGGAACTACTACGCGTCCAGGTTCCCGCGCGCGTACCGCCGCGCGCGCGAGCGGTGCACCATCGAGTTCGAGACCAAGATGTTCCTGACGAGTTCCCTGTGCAACCTGTGCGCGGCCACGAAGCAGGGCCGGGAGCGACTGCAGAGCGAGACCGTGTTTCTCAACTCGATCCTGGAGGACGCTCTGGAGGCGTCCGAAAAAGCGAAGCCGTCCGATCTCGCGGTCGGCATCGTGAAGCGCATCACGCAGTTCCGCAGCCCGCTGGAAACGGAAGAGACCGTCGCGATAGCGGTCAAGGTCGCGGGCAACGCCCTGGAGAGCTCCGGCAGCGCGGCCGGCATCGAAAGCGCCCTCGATCTAGTTATGCGAATGATTGATGAGGATGCTGCCAGAATGGCCCCGCTGCTGCAACGGCGCAAGTCGATCTCTGACTCCCTCTTGGCTCTCGAGCTCTCCAGCTGCCCGGACGAAGGGATGAAAGGGAAGGGGTTCGAGATCCTGCTCTCGGCGAACGCCAAACTGCAGGAACTAGATCGAAGGAGCTTCCAGGTGGGGTACCTCAGGCTGCCGTCCGATAGAGAGATGAAAGCGATCCAGGAGCTAGCGGCCAAGGACCATAACGTCGCGCGGCGGAAGAAGCAACTGGACGCCATTTTCAGTCCGAAAGCGTCGCCGGGCGGAGAGGACCACCGGTCGCGCGATCCCGCGGGAAAGCTCACTCCGATGGCCGGCCCGCGCAAGCAGTGCGCCAGGTCCGACTGCCTCAGAGTCGAGGCCACGGCGCGGGAGTTCAAGGTCTGCGCCCAATGCAAGCTCGTGGTCTATTGCTCCGCAGGTAAGACGTCTTTCAATCTGCTCAGACCGTCTGTTGCAACGAGTTTGAGACCACGCGAGGTTGCCAAAACCGTGGTTTCTTCGCAACCACTGTGTATTATCAAAATTTGACGTGCCTGGACTCAGTCTTGCTATGATGGGCTTTGCAAAGACGTTCTTTTCTGCTCACTGCATTTGGTGCTAGCTTTGCTTGACTTCTCGACTGCCTCGGCTCCTCCGTCTGCTTCTCAACCAGCTCTGAACAACGCCTTTTGCACAAGTCGTTTTGAATATGACAACGTAACAAGACGAGCTCCGTCTGACAACGGTATATACATTGATTTCCGACTTCATCGAAGCCGTTGAATTAAGGCTTAACGGGACGCTTGACTGACTTCGATATGCCGGACATCTGGATCGTTTGCTGATGCTTCATTCGCGGATCGACGATCTTTCGAGCTCAAGTTCCAAATTGGTTTGACTCAAGCTGTGACAATCAGTCCAAGCTTCTTCTGTGCATTCAGCTTCTTCTTCTCCTCTCCCAACAGAGTGCCAGAAGTCTGCCTGGAAGGAGGGGCACAAGCAGGAGTGCGTGCGGAAGCCGAGTCGAAACCAGGGCATGTAGATGTCGAGAAACTAGTGAAGGGGGCTCCTGTAATAGTGCATGAATAGGTCGAGGAAGGCGGTTTGGCATCTAAGCACTGAACTTCGATCAGCGGACGCTTTGACACGAGGTTGAGACTGCAAGACTCATCTGCTTATGTGTTTGGGGTGGAATTTGCAATTGCGTCCACGCATGTTAACGGGGTGTGAGGATTCCAACTGGATCTTGATTTTTGGTCGCTTTTACATCCATGAGAATCCTCGGCTTAAGTGCAAGCATGTGATTCCTTATTGTTTAGGAACCCGCGCTCACGAGGACTATCCTCAGAGTATCAGTATGCAGGATCAATAAAAGCCAGCTATGGTTAGGCGTTCCTGTTTGCCCCTAGAGTAATGACCATTATCTGTGCCGCCCACGAGTGTGCATGTAGGCGCTGTGTACGGTTCTCGTATCAGCCGGAATAGTGTGCAAATCCAAACGTTCATGACAAGCATAAGTCAAATGATCAAGGCATGACGGCTCTGATGCGAACCCGGCACGTTCTCAATTCGTATACACCCGACGAACTAAAGCTTTTAAGGCTCCTTCAGCTTACTCTCAATCCTGTATTTGCAGTCAACTTGATCACTTCAAAAGCTGCCAACTGCCTTCAAATCTGTGGTGCTTTTGTGGTTTCAAAATTTCCTTGAGCGCGGCGAGTCGAGCTCATCATAGGATCTGTTGGTGACTCGGAGGCAGCGAGGATGGTGCTTGTTGCAGGTTCGGTCAAACCTTGGTTGCCTGACCCAAGTCCGATCCGAATCGATCGGCCGTCCGATGGATAGCCTCTGGGCCATCGAACAGCCCAGGTTCTGCGCATTGGGCAGAGTTCTGCAACCGGGACATCGGGTCACTAGGGCGGCCAGGTTTGACCTGGGTTTAACCGACTCTGCTTACACGTGGTTGCTATCAAGGCAATCTCTACTCGCGCACTAGAAGACGCAGAAAGCGGTCGTGTCCAATCGTGTCTGGACTCTGATGACTCGCCGAGATTCTTGCCATCTGAGGTGGACCATTCGCTGGCAGAGGTTGAATCCGTCGTCGGCTCACGCCTGCAGCATATTTTGTCAAGTCAGGCATACAGGGTACACCTGCAGTAGTTCCTCACCTTTTGCATCAGTTCATTATACTGATTTAGATGAACAAACACCGTTTACATTTTGGACGTTCAGATGGAGACGCTTGACAACCCTCTCTTTGATCACCTGCTAGGCTTCCTCACGGCCAAAGAGGCATGCAGCCTGGCTGTCCAATCGGTGGCGCTGAGGCAGGCTGTTGACAAGAGTACGCTTTGGAAGACGTGGTGCGAGCGCCTAAACCCTTCTATCACGACATCTCCCGCAAAGGAGCTTGTTCAGAAGCATTATGGGGTGCGCTCAGACCCGAACAAAAACTCTGCATACAAGCAGCTCTACAGAAGATCAAGTGGGAGACGTAGCACATGTGATGAGGCGTCTCAGGTTGAGGAAGGAGGCTCAGATGTTCCAGATCTCTCCGGCTACGTCATGCTGATGGACGTCTATTGGAAGGGTAAAGGCCAATTGTTCTGTTCAGCTGAGGCCACCGAGCTGGACAAGAACTTCCAAGGCTGCCAGGAAGACTGGGAGTACAAGCACCCCGATAATCATGGTTGCAAGGCAGTAGTCCAGATGATGCATGGTTTTGTGGACAAAACCATTCCTCGTGAGCTGCAGCGGTTACTGGATCAGATATCAAACAACTCAGTGATACCCCTCATAACGGAAGCACGTTGAGGATACGCGGTGTCGAGCCTGGAGTGCTGTCCTTTTCTTGGAAGTTGTTGCGAAAGGAAGACGGAAAGGTGCTGGGTTTGTTGGAGTATGAAGCGCCACATCTCTGGAGCTTCGTGCACCCCGTCGGCGGAACAGGGTATCGTCGCCTGCAAGCATCAGCTTGTACTCAAGATTCTGAAGGGCTGGAGGACTACCGTAGCTGTCATTGTCAAGCAGTCATGCGATTGCGGTGTTACGAAGATGACAACTTGCAGCATCAGACCAAAGAAAGTGCGAGTGATCGGGCAACGTTTGTACGCAGCAACGGTTTTGCTGTCGAGATTGGGCTGTTTCCACAGCAGGTTCTGAGGTACCTCACTCTGTACATCTATCCAGATGATCCGAACAAAAGCTTGTTTGAATTCGATTCCTATGTCAACCTTAGAACGGTCCTCAGTCTGCTTCAAGAAGAAGCGATAGATCGCAAGTGGGTCTGATCAGAGTTTTCAAGAACGGTGTTTCGAGGAAGGCAAAATAATAGTGCAGCGACAAACTGACACTCCACATGGAAGGTGACATACGCATTGTACTGTAAGAATGAGGTGCCTGTGAAACCTCCTGCGAGCAACCATCTGGACTACGTTACCATGAGCCTCCTACAGGTATCATGACAGTTAGCTGCTTAAGAAATTCAAGTGCAAAGCTTCATAGGCCTCAACCAACAGTTTCACGTACTCGCTTCATATTATACCCCGCAATCTTTCTGCGTGCAAGTAACCGCTCGAAAGCTCTTCTTATTGAAGTCACGTGTTCAGTAATCGCTCGAAAGCTCTTCGTATCGTAAGTCACGTGTTCATGGCGGCGCACGTAACTCCCGGCGCCATTGATATCTTGCTTGAATGCAATCTCACAGAAGACTCATGCTCATCCTTTAGTATGTGCAAGGCCAGCCGCTGATCAACCGGCGGTATGCTAGACGGATTCCTTGCAGACATACTGTTTGAAGATCTTCGAGCTTGTCTCTGATGGCATGCATCATTAAAACCCGCGTGCAAATGCAAAAGCCGGAATCACGTTCAGTGGTTTACCTCGAAAAAGGTGACGCCCATTGCCCCAATCGCGGCCGCCAGCGTGACCTTTGGACGTTGCTAGACGCCTCAAGATTGATGTCGAAAGCAAGGGAATTTTCGACTGCCATCCGTACACAGAACGACTCCGTGGCACTCCGAGATTGATGTCGGCATAGTTTTAATCTGGACGGCAGATGAATTTGAAAGATGATCCACGATATCTTTTGTTCCAAGCAGGCAGCCTGGAAAGTAAACTAAAACAGGAAGCATCTGCTCTTTCAGCGCACCGCTGACAGCGATGGCCAGCGCTTTGTAGAGTGCCTCACTGAGGCTCTCTGGCGCACGAAGCAATCTTACTCTCAACAGAAGTAGCTCAGCAAACTCTAAGGTCAAAGCGTGATGCAAAAGGGCACGTAAGTGTGTTATTGAAACACAGGTTTTGACTCCGTCTGACGTGGCAAGTGGTGAGTTGCCGAGATTGTTACGTCAGCCGTCCGCGGGGGCAGGGTTTTGAGTCCATTGTGACGCCCGCGCGGCCGCGTTCGAAGTGTCGCGTCAGGCATACAGTCAGGCATATAGATGAACGAACACACAGCTCAGAGGCTCCAGAGTCTGAGCAAGACCAGATGGAGACGCTTGACGCCCCTCTCTTTGATCACCTGCTAGGCTTCCTCACGGCCAAAGAAGCGTGCAGCCTGGCTCTTCAATCGGTGGCGCTGAGGCAAGCTGTGGACGAGAGTACGCTCTGGAAGACATGGTGCGAGCGCCTAAACCCGTCTATCACGACATCTCCAGCAAAGGAGCTTGTTCAGAGGCTCTATGGGGTGCGCTCAGGCGAGAACAAAAGCTCTGCCTACAAGCAGCTCTACAGAAGACTAAGTGGGAGGCGAGGTGCTTGTGATAAAGCGTCCAGAAATGAGGAGGGAGCTTCAAGCTCAGATGACGTTTCAGATCTCTCCGGCTACGTCATGCTGATGGACATTTACTGGGAAGGGGAAGGCCGACTGTTTTGTTCAGCTGAGGCCAGCGAGCTGGACAGGAGCTTCCAAGGCTGCCAAGAAGACTGGGAGTTCAACCACTCGGAAAATCGTGGTTGCAAGGCAGTAGTCAAGCTGCTGCATGGGCCTGTGGGCAGAACCGTTTGTCATGAGCTGCTGCGCTTCCTGGATCGGACATCAGAAATCTCAGTGATTCCTCCAACTAACGGAGAATTGTTTAAAATACACGACGACGATCTTGAAGAGCTATCCCTGCTGTCCTTTTCTTGGAAGCTTTTCCGCAAGAAAGACGGGAAGGTACTGCGTTTGCTGGAGTGCGAAGCGCCAACTCAGTGGGGCTTCGTGCACCCCGTTGGCGGGAGATGGTATCGCCGCCTGCAAGCGTCAGCTGTTGTTGATGTCCCAGAAGAGCTGAGGGACGACCGCAGCTTTCTGCAAGCGATGATATTGGGCGACACCCGTAGCTGTCAAGCAGTCATGCGATTGCGGTGCTACAAGGACGAAGACTTGCGGCATCAGACCACAGAAAACGCGACTGAGCGAGCAACGTTTAATTCCTGCAACGATTTTGCTGTCGAGATTGGGCTGATGCCATGGGGGCTCTTCAGGGAGCTCGTTCTGCGTTTCTATCGCCTTGATCCAAACAAGAATCTGCTTGAAGACGATGCGTATGTCGAGCTTGGAAGGGTCCTCAGTCTTCTTCAAGAAGAAGCGATAGTTGATATGTGGGTCTGATTAACGACAGTCGTCAAACTCCGTTTAAAGGAGGGAAGAGTCATCAAAGTCGTTTTTAGAAGGGAAGAGTAGGTAGTGTAAAGTGACAAACCGACAGTCCCTCGTCTGAAAGGTGACATATGTAATCAAAGAGGTGCCTAAGAAATCTTCTGCAGAGAACCATCTAGATCACAATGATTACTATGAGGCTCCTAAAGGCATCATCGCAAGTATCTGTGCTTTTGAAGTTCAGAGCTTCGTAGGCTTCATGTCAAACATATGCAACCGTCGTGTATTTTTACAGGCCACTTGTTGTACCCAACAAACATTCTGAGTACGTGTCAACAGCCCCTCGGAATAGCGCGGCTTAGCGCGCAGCTGTTCAAAACTTGATGTAAGCCACATATTCATGCACGCGCAAATATCCATCAGTGCACCTTCATGCATCAATTCCATATATCTGCGGAGCCTTGCGCATGTTGGTACGTCTTGGCAGCACCTGGATTATAAGCGTCCGCATGACCATGTGCAAAATGTGACCGTTCTATTTGACTTTATAAGTACACCTTGTGCAGAAGAATGATGATTTGATCGCGTACTCATACGTTGGGTTTAGTCCAATGCACGACCTTTATAGTTGTAACTAGATTGAAAATGATCGTGTAAATCTCAAAAAGTTGCATCATGTGCCGGTAAAGTTCCGATCAGCGTTTGGATATGGTCGCCAGACACTTGATTGGCACTGACAGCACTTTATTAGTCGCCGACTGCTATTGAGGTATAGCGTTCACAGTCAGAACCTTCATACTGCATGCGATGACGATTGAGATTGTGCAGTGCGACTGCAGAATTACAAGAGAAGCAGATTGCAATGAATTGGGGATCGAGGCGGCACTTTCGACAAGAAACAAAGCGCGGCAAGAGCGGCGTCAAGGTACGTCTAAAGTGCACAGCATGTCATGATGCGAAACAAATTGCATCAGATGCTGGAACTGCTAATGCGAGCAATCGTGACAGGACGCAACAGAAGGTTGAAGCATTCACGCTGTGTTTGTCCGCCTTCCTACTTCAAGAGCCAGCTCTGTATCTATGTTCAGGCTGATGTCCAGAGCAGTCACGCTGTGTGTCAAAGCACCACTGCAATGAGACCCAAAGAAGACGAAGGTCAGCGCGTGATCCCGTCGTGGCCCTTGCTTTGTCTACTCCAAGAAAGGAATCAAAGCGCGCACGAAAGGGCGACGAGACAAAATTTATCGATCATTGAGGCTCTGACGCGTATGTCCAGATCATCACTCAAGCGCTGCCATCACAGTCAATCAATCACGTGAGCAAGTGGCCAGCTATGCAAGTTGCGTCAACGAGTCCGCTGGCAAGACGAAACCAGCAGAATGCGTCAAGCGTCGGTGCAGTCTTTACCTCGAGATGAAAGTCACGCCCGTCGCTCCGATCGCATTCACGGTCGCCAAAGTGACGTTGCCAGACGCCTGGTCAATGTGAGAAGACGAGCAATGCTCAGACTCCAACCACGCACAAAACGACTGGCTCAAGGAGACGCTTCTCAAAGCCTCGACGGCCAGTAAGGGAGGCTGAAAGGTTCGTGGCTCCAAGCAGGCAGAAAGCTAGAAAGGAGAAGCGTGTGCTATACCAGAAACCTGAAGACAGACATGGCCGCCGCTCTGTAGAGTGACTCACTGAGGCTCTCTGGCGCGAAATGCAGGTTGTGTCTTATCAAACGTTCGCCTAGTCGAACGGACTCCTGTCGAAAGCGTCTTGATGAGCAGAAAAATCGACGGCCAATTCTTACAACCCAAGACGCAACCAACGCTTGAACCTCCTTTCCGCCTCACCTCAGTTTCGCACCGGCCGTCAATCAGCTTGACGGCCGTCCGCAGCATGTCCGTATCTACACCACCGTCCGGTGATACCGTCACCATGTTGTCCAGCATGACGCGAGTCACGCGCCCCCGGCCCTCGCCCAGGCAGCCGAGCACCGCCTCCACTTCCGCCAAAGTGCGAGTCTCCACCTGCGGCGGATAACGACGTTCCGAGACTTTTCAGTGGTTTCGTTTGTTGTGAATGATTCAAAAACTAAAAACTTTCACGCAGGAGACTGCTGTCTTTCACCGCTTCCAGGATTCTGAAGGTGTACAATCCATTCTATTTCTGGTACACCTAGGATTCTCCCCCCCACGAACGGTGCAACACTCATCTTTTGCAATTCAAAACCGATCACAAAGAAACATCACGGGCCTCAGTACAGCACAACGGATTCGCACGGGCTGCTCACCTCCACTCCCATGTCTAGATTGTTTTCCCGCAGGTATTCCCGGGCGCCTTCTACCGCCCCCTCGATTCCGCCGGCCGCCGCGATGTGGTTGTCTTTGATCATCACCATGTCGAAGAGGCCCATCCGGTGGTTCTCGCCCCCGCCGATCAGAACCTGAACGGGAAAAGGGCGGTCAGCAGTCTGATACGACGCGTTGCTGCTATAGGTAGTCACTGGGAGAAATAGACAAGAGGGGAATCAAACAAGAGGGTGTCTGCAGTACGACCGACGAAGAAAGACAAGCACGGAACGTTTCTGAACCGATGGCCCAGGAATGAATATAGACGAGTACTCAGAACTGAACATGGATGAGTACCCGAAATCTCAAGAAACCGGGGTCAAGCAAGGAGTTCAGCGAAACCCCAACGCCGGTGCAAATGCAACCGAGGAAAGGATGCCTTAGCGTCCAAAGGAACTTCGGACCGGGCTGGAAAGGATGCCTTTGCGAAGGACTGCACCAGTCGGGGACTAGAATGGCGGTAATCAAGTGAAACACGTCCGTTTCCGACAACAAAGAAGACTCACCGCCCACTTGTCGATCAGCCGCAGTCCAGGAGCGGTCTTTCTCGTCTCCAATATGCGGGCGGGTTTCGCGGCCTCAGCCATCTTCTGCAGTAGGCGAAGGCCAAAAGATGAACTCCAACCAGCCGCGGCTTTTGTAAGAGCACCGCATGAGTAACGATGCGAAAATGGGCAAAAATGCGGGATGTTCTTGAGCATGTTTCCAAAGACTCGCCGTTTCTGACAACCGACCGAAATGCACCTGCGAACCACAATCCGGCGATTGGAGCGACCACCATAAGCCTGCATTCCAGCCTGCGCTGCTTTATGTAGGACAAGGACTGATTGGAATCTTAGAGAGGACTGGGGAGTAAGACTGACCCGTGTGGCAGTGGCGATCCCGCTCATTCGTTGCATGAAGTTGAGGGCGATGCGCTCGGCGGTCAGTATACTGCGGGCGTTCCCTGCAAACACAGAGCACGCAGACCCAGTCGGCGAGTTTCGGAGTCCGCTCCATGCGAACACTGGCCTTTCGTCATCGTGTAAAGCATTTTTTGGTGTCTCACAAAGAAACGCCTGTGAGTATCGCTCCAGTCAAGAGTTGCAAACAAAATAGTCCGCTGAACATGCACGACTTTGGAGCTCCATTACTCAGAGCCTGCTAGATTCCAGTTACTAGGCAGGCCCAACTTGGTGCAATCGTCCTTACCTCGGACCGTTCCAAAATGTTGACCTTTTGCAATCAGGTCCCCGTCCTCTGCTGACCACTCGACCTGAAAGAGAGAGTGTCGAGTTGCTCATGTTTCAGAGAAGCGTTGCTTTTCAAGCCTTCAGCAGCTTCTCAAAGAGGATGCTGCTTTCTGAAAGAATTTTGCGATATGCGCTAGAGAGTAAGCAGACCAAGAACCACTCCAAGCAAGTCACTTCTGAAGAGTGCCACGTGTCACCTGCAATAGGTGCACGGGTTGAAACAATGAAAACCAAACGGAAAGTATTACAGCAACACTTCTACGGTCAGGGTTGCTCGTCCTCATGCACTAAACGCCTTGATTGGCTTCGAGCATTCAGAGTTGCAGGCTCTTATGACTGTTGATCCGAGTCTACAATTTTCCCGCTCTTAGACTCCCACGGTCGATACGTACCTTAAAACCACGGATGACAAATCTGGATTCGATAAAAGAAGAAAAAGATCCCCATGCGAAAAAAAGGGCCTCGCACGCAACAATTTGCCGACCAAGATACAATCACCTGACGTCCGACGTGCAGATGATACCTTTACATATTGATCAGTCGTAAATGACTCCTGCTAAGTGGCTATCCTCATTTGTGATGGTTCTCTAAAAGAGTCAGCTGCACCTATGCATACCTTCAAAGTCGGATCCACTTCCCGGAACACAGCGTCTGCAACAGCGACTCCCGCCAGGACCCCGTCTGCTTTCGCCAGGAACTGCGCCTCAGCCTGAGTGACAGGAGGGATGGTGGCCAAGCAAGTGACATCCCCTGAGCGGAACCAAAAAGTGGTAGTCAGCGGCTATGGAATCACTATTCGAGAGTGACCCCAGTTGGCTTACCAAACAATGATTCTGACAGCCTTGATCAGAGCTTTCTGAACAGGTCCTCCAAAGCCTCCAATCTCTTAGGGGCAACCACACAACCAGCACCGTTCAACTGTCAGTATAAGTAAAAGGTTGCTTAAGGGCTTCCACAAGTAAGATGCAAGTGGAGAAGCAGAAGTGTAAACGGGCCCCACCTCGATCCCCTGCATCTTCCTTCAGGGCCAGCTGAATAATTGTGGACAGCTCATACGAGGGGTGCGCAGGTGCGGGGACTGGGGCACGGGCACGACTGCAAACGCAGAGCATAGCAAGACTTTAGCGCAACCCTTCGGTATGGAAGTCATAGGTCGTCAAGCTTCTCTGTTGTTTCCAGCAGGACACACCTTAGAGTCTTTCCCTGCAAAAGTAACAATATCTGGTTGTTTCATACACAGAGAGCTGGGACCTTTAGAACTCACCTTAGTGATTCGTCCACTGCTACAGCTGCCCTCGCCATCGCTGCGCTGGCGTGTCTACCACCCCCCGCTTGTCTCCAAAGGCCCTCTGGCAATCTCAGGGGCACTAGTATTGCCTTCTGAGTATTTTGCAATTTGGACCTTGAGTTCTGGTGAGAGTCGATGAAGACGGAGCTGCTGACAGCACCACACCCACAGCAGTGCAGAGCGCTGGACATGATTCAACTAGTGCGCGGTGCCCTCCTTCCCTGTCTCCTTAGATCCGAATGAAGTTTGTGTCCTTGTGACCTGCAAAAAGATGAGGAGAATGGTATCAGCTGCAGAGTACAGGGATTGTGATTGAATGTCACAAAGGAGCCTTTGAAGAAAAAGGCTGGCTCTTAAACTTTGCATGCTTTGATGAAGAGGTTGACACTTGTAAAACTTGATTCAGAGAGGACTCAGAAGATTGTTCTTAACAGGTAAGTGAAATCAAACATTGTCTTTTCAAAGGTTCTGAGTTTGGCTGCCAGTAGGATTCAACTTGAGCACCACTCGTAGTACAGATTAAGCGAAGAAAGGGTGGCATAGTTACATGATGACACTTGGTTGATCACATTATGGATTTTGCCCCTCGCTTTATTCATGTAAAAAAGTTTCAGAACAACAGTCTACTGTGATACATACACCACTCCTCAATCTGAGGATTCAAAATTCCGCGGCAGTACAGAATAGAAGATTGGTCTCATTGAAGCACCCACCACACCGGTTTGTCATGCGCTCCTCAAGGCAAGCTGGCTTGCAAAGGATGAAAGGCCCTCTTGACCTAAGAGTTGAAAGGATCAAAAACCTGCCAGTCTCAGGACCAGTACATCATAAGATGCTGAACAATCTAATCAGACACCAACTGCTGTTGACATCACCAGAAGATGCTGCTTCCTGCGCCTTTTCCACGATCTCCTCACGGACCTGGACCTCAGCCTCAACAAAGTTTTCAAGACTCAGCCTGCCCGGGCGGCCGCGCGACTGATAGGGCGGCCGCGCATTCGCCCACAGCCTACCGAATCCAGTTGGCGCAACCTTCAATTCTAACCAAACTCGAACCGGGCGCGCCGAACCACGTGGCTGGGGCTCCGTACGATCGGACCCCGGCCTTTTTGGGTACGCTGCCGGGTGACGGGATCAGCTACCCCCCGCACTCAATTGTAAGCTCAAACTGCCGCCGGACAATGTGCCGTTTGCGCTTCAGCGGACGGTCCCGAAAATTTCAGTCCATTTTTGCAAGTAATCACTATATCTTAAGGATTATATAGTTGACAAAAATCGACTGCGGTGCGTACGGCCCGCTCTGGTAAAAACGCGCATTGTTTTCTCGCAGATTTTGCCCCCCCCCCCCCCCGGCCGGTCTAGCTTTTACTTGTGTCAGATACCGAATCATACTTGGAATACGTCAAAATCTATCTCAGACCGTCAAAAACTACGGGCGAGCGTCAAAAACTACGGGTGAGCGTCAAAAACTACGCTGTTAGTACATGCAGCAGTACACACTACGACCGCACTGTCGCAACGCTCAAACACGTCGATTCCCGACCGTTAGATTATGCGTCGACGGTCTTTTAAAAGCGGTTGCGGTTTCCTTCCCGGCGGGGCGCCGAAGCTGACTTCAAGCACGCTCCGCGGGCCGCCGACATGTTCCAGAAGCTTCCATTGGGCTCCTATTGGTGGGGAAAGAGCCTTTGAATCAGCACTTCCCTGCCTCTTTCTTCAAACTTTGTTGCCGACCAGCGCTCAGGGGCGCAACAAAAGCATCATCGCAGGTACAGCATGCGGCCCGCCTCATAGCTTTGCATCTCAACGCTCATTGCCGCAAGCATGGCAGCACGACCGCTCCATGGATTGCACTCGGCGGAACAATTTGCAGAGTTCCAGAGAAGTATGCGCATATCAGGAATTCAAACCGGAGAGGCTCACCATGATGCTGTGGAAGAAACGAGCGCCCATGCCAGCTACCAGGTGACCTTCAACTGAGCTCGCGGGTCAGCTCCGTCGCCAACCTAGGGTTTCTGACTGGCATCAGCTCCATCACAAGGTCAGCTCCAGTCATGCTCATGTTTCTCAGCTCTACTCTGGGATTTGGTGCTCATAATAGCAAAGCTAGGCTCAACTAATTTATGTATCCTTCCAGGCCATGTCTGCGGTCACTCCTCCATCATGCTGCAACAGCGCATCGCTCTCAGAGGGCTCATCCGAAGGCAGTCTGGACTCGTCCGACGGCGGTCGGATGCTGTCGCCGGTGAGCTTTCTCTCGGATCCGGCGTTGCCTTTCAACCATCCATTGATGATCGATGCACGGTCCTTTCGAAGGATTGGCAGCTTTTGTTTGCGAGTTGTGCGGAATGCATTTTGAGTTTCGTCTGAGCCTAGGCTCCAGCCAGGATTTGCGAGCTAGCGCGTGGTCCTGCTCCTCCCTCCTCCTGCCAAAGACTCACGCAGTCAAAATTTGTCAGGTATATTGTTTTAAAGACTATAGAGATTACTTGCAAGTTTTGACTGATTCTTTGGGACCCCGTGCCTCCAGGTCGCGCCGTGTTCTGGCCTTCTGCCGCTCCGAGAGAGCCCCCCCTGGGCGGGCACCTCCGAGACTCCAGCTGGCGGCCATCCACAGCCTTTGGTGAGCTAGTGAATCTTAGGCATGCTGCAAGGCAAGCACACTCGACTGGTCAATACACCCTTCCGAAGGGCTGACAGCTGTTGTTTGCGAGTTGTGTGGGATGCCTTTGGAGCCTCCAGACAGGATTCGCGAGCTAGCGCGCGGTTCTGTTCCATCTCTCCTCCTGCCAAAGACTCACGCAGTCAAAATTTGTCAGGATATTAGTACTAAAGATATAGAGTCTAGTCGCAAATATTGACTGATTTTTTTGGAACCCCTCACCTCCGAGGTTGCGCCGCCCTCCAGCATTCTGCCGCTCCGAGAGGGGCCCCCCGGGGGGGGCACCTCTGTGACTCCAGCTGGCGGCCATCCACAGCCTTCGGTGAGCTCCAAGTCATGCTCGTGGATGCGCTAGCTTTCATGGCGATTCGCTTGGGGGCGGGGCGAACTTAACCCCTGACAAAACGCTATCGCTCCCTCCACCCGAGACTCCCAGCAAGCCAATTAAAGTCTTGTTGCAAGATCCCATCATTTGTGAGTCTAACGTGTGGCCTTGCACTCCTTGCTTGCAGGAAGGCGATGGCGCAGACATCCATGGAGCAACAGGCTCGGAACTGGCAAGCGACCCAGTGCAGCAGCTTGGACAGCAGTCGATTTTTGCGACTATACTCTATATCTTTAGAACTATATACCATGCAAAACTCGACTGCGTGACCGTCGGCCAGAAGGATGGAGGAGCTTCCGCGCGCTAGCTCGCAAGTACTGACTGTCTGCGAACTCCGCGCGAGCATGTGAGGCATACCGCCAGCTGGCACGCGTCCCTCTCTAGCTTGGATTGCCGCGGTGCAGGAACTTGGAATCAGTCAAAACTTGCGTCTATACTCTATATCTTTAGTACTAATATCCTTTCAAATTTTGACTGATGGCGGTCAAGCGGAAGGATGGCGGAGGACCGCACGCCAGCTGGCAATCCTGACTTTTTGCAAACTCTGTGCGAGCACGTGTGGCATGCCTCCATTCTTGCAAATCACCAGCTGGCACACGCCCCTCTCCAGCTAGGACTGCCGCGGTGCAGGAACTTGAATCAGTCAAAACTTGCGTCTATACTCTAAATCTTCAGTACTAATATCCTTGCAAATTTTGACGGATTGACAGTCCGCCGGAAGGGTGGTGGAGGACCGCGTGCCAAGTGGCAACTCTTGACTGAACCGCTCGGTCTCTATGTGCAGCGGCAGCTGCGGCACAGTCCGGCGGTTGCAGCTCCAAGTCCACCAGATACCCGGGGGCGGTCTCCTTCGCAGGGGCTACCGATTAGCAGCCACGTCTCCGGGGGACCCAAGCTCTAGCGACGGTCAAGCGTAGCTTTAGGTACGAACTCTACAAAATTTCTTACTTTAGCTAGACTTCATCCTCAATATTGCTCGAGTACCTTAGGCAGTATCAGGATTCAAAAGCATTGAAAAAACGCATAAGAACACGTCCACATGTGTGCCATGAGAAGCCTATGGCCTGTTTGGCTACTGCGTTTTTGTAAAGAGACCATACCATATGACCTCAGTTACACTTATGGAATTTAACATTCAATCGGGCTTCACCTGAATAATTTCGTATGATTGCAACTGACATGATCTGAATTCGAGCAGTTTGCATCTAGGACCATATGCGATATGTTCGACTCCCCTTGAGTTAGGGACCAAGTGCTATCGTTCAATTTCCTTTTCCCTTAACTTATTCGAGATGGTCACTTGCTTTTATACACCCTGAGCCACGTTGAGCCATTGGGCAATGCTCCGGTGAGACGCAATACGATGAGCTGACACTGCAGCTTGCTACGGCTGCAATGTCATGTCCAAGTTGTAACTTCGTAACGAAATCAAGCATCACGTCGCTGCAAAACTACATAATCGTGCATAGGAGGGGAATGTATCTGAGTATGTCTCGTAAGCTATGCTATGCATGAGTAACAAAGGCAGGGTGGCGTTATGGCAAACTGCTGTGGCGGACTCGTTATCTGGCTATGTAGCTCAAATGCTAAAGCTACTCGTCTTGGGCCTTGCCCTTAAGGATGCGCTTGTGGGTGAGGTCCGCGATGTCGTGCATGATTCAAGATCCATATATCAAGATTGCATGAAAGCAGGCATGACGAGTTGCAGTGGCATTCAGATTTGAAAAGGTGAAGTCAGAGACGTTCACCTTTTGGTGCTTGTTTAAAAAGAAGAAACACCAGAAAGTTCTTTGTTAGAACACGGCACTGCAAGTCTTCATATCTAGCTATACATGCAATCTTTCTCTTTCAATATCAAACAAATGAATGTCTTTAGGAATTGTCCTCTTTTCCATGGTCACATCTTGTCCTTCAGCATCCTAGCATGTGAACTCTGGTTCCCTTTGCTACTGCCTTCAGAGGATGTTGAACAAGAACCTAGCAAAGTCTCTTGTCATTGGAGAAGTGTTGGGCCTGGGTTAGGACTTCACGTAGCTATATCTACTGTTATTCTTGTCAAAAGTATTGTCAAATTTTTTGAGAATATTTACGTTGACAAGTCCTGCAGAAACAACGCAGCAGCTCAATCTGAAGAACATTCATGCGAAGACAAAGTTGCAAGCCAAAGGAAGACATTCTTTGCTTCCAAAATTGACCATATCTCAAAGCCTTGCACAAGCAAGGTACACCGGTGTCTTGGTCATCAATAAGCTCAATTCAAGTTTGCGTCTATGAACTTTGCTTGGCTAATTATTGCAGATGGTTCATGCATCCAGATGCGTTATTTCACTCGTGATTGTTAGATGCCAGAAAGCAGCAATCATACCAAGCACGCAGAACTTTGACCAGAAACGATCAGTCTTAAAAACCAGCTTACCTCGAGCCATCTATTTCGCCCCTTGTAGAGCATGCTCACATGTTAGCAGATCTACATATAACAAAATCTGCAGCAGATTCTATTCTTAACAAAATCTGCAGCACATTCAATTGCATGAGCATATGCAAGAAGCGATTATGCATGGTGGTGGCAACAGTAAGAGCAGGATTGACGAAGTAACCATGTTGGAGAAACCACTTGCAATGTTGATCTGCTTCGATGCAGAGCAGAAGTATGACCAAAGGGCTTCTGCTTGTTCAGAATGTCAAACAGGAAGGAATAACTCTCATTACCTTCACTTGCACTTCCAGGTTTTGAAACTTTTCAAGGATGAGCTTTTGGTTGTGGTTCATCTGCATCTTTATCATTCTGACATCTGTCTGCATGTTGCGGACATCCTTGCCAACCTTCTTCAGGTCAGTCTCCAGAGGTTTCACATGCTTAAAGGTCACGTCTCGTACCTGTCAAAACATGGACAAGATATCAAGGGAGACGATCACTCAACTTCTAACGTTTGATCCTCACTTGCCGGCAGACATACAGAGCTTCTCAAATGGACGATTGACAGAGCAGTGCTTAAACAATCCTGAATGGCAGAAATCGTCCAAGTCACCAGGCATACACTTCATGGCAGTGATGCTATCTATCAGTTGGAAGTTGAACACTGGCAATCTACATTGCTCTTCAAACTATTCAATACTTTTGTCATTTTTGAAACTGTTGGAACTCTGCAACAATGAGTTAGTTTTCTTAATCACTTTACCATGTGAAGCTTGTGAAATCAAAACTTACAAACGAATTTGCCCCGTAGGCCATCAATGCCACCGATGCGCCACCAATGCCAAGAGTTACCCACGATACACCCGTCTCAATCACAGAAGTAGGTACACGAATAGTGGTACTGTTACTGCTTGCTGCTTTTTCACATCTTGCTACCGCCGCCGGCCTTCTGTGCCGATTCTCGTAGAAAGTCATCATTCTCGGGTTTCCACCAAAGCCACCGAATCCACCAAATGAGCTTGCCATTGTGTCCTTTCTTAAACTGAGCTGCTTTCTGCTCTGTCCTTCTATTGCAGCCAACGTTAGGACCTGCCTGATTCAATTCTACAAGGTGCCCAAATTCCTCCTAGCTCCCTTTGCCTCTGCCTTCTCCTTAACTACACAATAGATACCTATAGGAGCTGCAAAATTCAATTCTTAATACCGGGGCGCTGAACTTTGGAAATTCAAACGATAGCAGTTTTGTCACGGTTATGCCCCCTCTGAAAGCTGCAAATCCAACTAGGTAGCTTCGGCTGACCTTGATCTGCTGGATAATCTTCTCAGTTCTCTCATCAGAAGCCGGTCTGAGTGCTGTGTCAGCGTTCAACTTCAAGCTAGAGTGACACTCAGTGGTTTGTTGGTCCCAATCAGCAGCAAACCAAATGAACTTCAACCTTATTTTCAGCAGTGTTTGCCACGAGCCGCTAATGGCTCTGGACCTGGCCGGTAAAAAGTCGAATTCGGCCGGTGCCGAAGGCACCGAGCCGGCTCGGTACCGGCACAAATGCCGGTGGAATAAACAGGGGACCGGCTCAAATAACAGAGAGAAGATCAGTTCTGCCTTCGAAGAGACCGGTAAAGAATATACCGGGCCGGTCCGCAAGCAACTTCTGCCGATGAAAACGCCCAGTAGCCAGCAGAATGCCGGTCCCGGGCAAAGCTATGGCAAACACTGATTTTCAGCCGCCCGATAGCTGACGCGTGTCCCCCCCGGCCCGAGGGTCCGACTGTCCGCAAAAATCGAGACTCAGCACCGTCGAAATGCCAAACCTCCACCGACTGCCGGTCTTAATCCTTTACCGCAGCCATTACCGCTTCTACGGGGCTGGCCATTTGAATATCCGGAGCACTGGAAAAAATTCATCAAATTGGCACACCGGGGCGGTGCTTTTGATTCCGGCGACCTTAGTCAGTAACCCTCTTCCAAATTTCAGCTAACCCGTGGGGTTATATGACACTCAAATAGTACAGTAACCCGAACGCGACAAATCTAGACGGGTTTAAATGTCATCAAACGCGCCGCCAGACCTCGTGATCGGTCCTCATGGGGGTGTAAGAGCTAAACCGGCCGGGGGGCAGAATCTGCGGGAGAACAAGGCGAGTGTTCGCCCCCCACTGCAAGAGCGGACCGTACCCACCGCAGTCGATTTTTGTCAACTATATAATCCTTCAGATATAGTGATTACTTGCAAAAATCGACTGATTTTTTCGGGACCGTCCGCTGCAGACCGCGTCGATTCCCGACCGTTCGATCGTGCGTCGACGGTTTTTCAAAAACGGTTGCGGTTTCCTCCCCGGCGGGCCGCCGATGCTGACTTCCTGTCTGGCATGAACCTCCGTCCGCTGGCCTGCTTAAGTAATTTTTGGCGTACCGGGCGCAGTCCGGGCATCCAACGGTTGAAATCGTTCTATTTTCTAAGATCGGACGGTACGCCGATTGCCTTTGCTGAACAGAAGGCTGAGTCCATCCCCCGCCTAAAGGTCGCAGAAAGGAGGGACAGCGCCCGAAAGTGGTGAAGTCCAAAATTGTTATTTTGCCCAGCACCTCAGACTGGCCGCCATGGCTGCCGACATGGCTGAAATGAGCTGGGAGCAGCACCCATGACCAAAATTTCTCAAACCCAACGGCAACCTGAAGCTATGTGCAACCTATAAATTGAATACCAGCTGCTTTCAAAGGTAAATTTGATGCACATTCTCCCCCCAAATCCAAAATGTGCCTTTCAACCCTAAAAGGAGCCTCGGAGGCGCAATGGAGGTTTTGTTGAAAGTCGCCGGGGCAACTATACATCAAATTTTGCAATCTCAACGGCAAGACTGCTCTACAAAAAGCAATCCTAGCTTGCTGAAATGCAAAGTTTGTGGAGAAAGACCTTCTACTCTCCCCCCACAGCCCGTCCCTGCCTCCTCAAGCCCTGAGCACAAGGCAGCCATTGCGGCAGTCTTCTGCTTCAAATTACTGGCTGTAGGTGTTCCGGTTTAGGCCTTGACTTCCGGGACTTTGGTTTTACTGAGCAACTTTGTCAGTCTTGGGCAACCGCTGAAAGTGCCCGGGGATTCAGCGGAAGTGACCGTCGATGTCACTTCCTCTGGTTCTGAACCGTCCGATGCACATATTTATCTGAACATTCTAGGGGACAAGAAGTTTATGCCAGACAGGGACTTGGCACGCTCGGCGGGCAGCCGACATGTTCCAGAAGGCTCCGATTGGTGGGGAAGGTGCTCCAACTCAGCACTTTCCCGCCTCTGTATTCAAACCTCAATTGCCGACCAGCCGCTCAGGGGCGCAACAAAAGCATCATCGCAAGTGCAGCACTCCAGCCTCAAAGCTTTGTATCTCAGCGCTCATCGCAAGCATGGCAGCACGACCGCTCCATGGCTTGCAGTCAGTGGAACAGTTTGCAGAGTTCCAAAGAAATCTGCGCCTATCAGGAACTCCGACCGGAGAGGCTCACCATGATGCTGCACAAGAAATGAGCGCCCATGCCAGCTACCAGGTAAGCTGCAAGAGCTCGCGGGTCAGCTCCATCGTCAACTTAAGGTTTCTGACTGGCATCAGCTCCATCACAAGGCCAGCTCCAGTCATGCTCTTGCTTCTCAGCTCTACTCCCTGATAGCAGAGCTAGGCTCAATCAATTTATGTATCCTTCCAGGCCATGTCTGCGGTCACTCCTCCATCATCCTGCAACAGCGCATCGCTCTCCTAGGGCTCCTCTACAGGCAGTCTTGACTCGTCAGATGGCGGTCGGATGCGAACGCCGGTGAGCTTTCTCTCGGATCCTGCGTTGCCTTCCAAACATCCATCGATGATTGATGCATGGTCCTTCCGAACGATTGGCAGCTGTTGTTTGCGAGTAGTGCGGAATGCATTTTGAGTTTCGTCTGAGCCTAGGCTCCAGACAGGATTTGCGAGCTAGCGCGTGGTTCTGCTCCTCCCTCCTCCAACCAGAGACTCATCAGTAGATTTTTGCAATCTATATAGTCCTATAGTCTATATAGTTGTTCGCAAAATCTACTGATTGATTGGAAACCCCACGCCTTCCAGGTCATGCCATATTCTGGCCTTCTGCGGTTCCGAGAGGGGCCCCCCGGGGCGGGCACCTCCGAGGCTCCAGCTGGCGGCTCTCCACAGCCTTTGGTGAGCTCCTTCGGCATCCGTCCCCATTGCTGCAAGGCCAGCACACTCTACTGGTCAACAATGATGGACCTTTCTGAAGGCCTGGTAGCTGTTGCTTGCGAGTTGTGTGGGATGCCTTTGGAGTTTCGTCTGAGCCTCCAGATAGGATTTGCAAGCTAGCGTGTGATCCTGCTCCTTCCTCCTTACGCCAGAGACGCGGCAGTAGAATTTTGCAATCTATATGGTCCTATAGTCTATAGAGTTGTTCGCAAAAATCTACTGATTTTAAGGAACCCCACGCCTTCTAGGTCGCGCCGCGCTTCAGCAATCAGCCGCTCCGAGAAAGCCCCCCCAGGGTGGGCGGCACCTCCAAAACTCCGGGTGGCGGCCCTCCACTACCTCCGGTGAGCTCCGATCCCGTGCTCGTGGATGGCCAAGCTCCCATAGCGCTTCGCTTGGGGGCCGGGCGAAGCCCCTAGCAAAGCGCTATCGCCCTCGCCGCTGCAGGATCCCATCATCCGTGAGTCTAACCTGTGGCCTTGCGCTCCTTGCTTGCAGGAAGGAGATGGTGCGGATATCCACAGTGAATCACGCTTGGACGAGGAAGACAGTAGCGTTACCCAGCTTCCCGCCCCAAAACGCAGCAGGTAGGGGCTTTGCTAGGGCTTCGTCGGCTCCTTCCCGATCGCCAAGCAGCTCGTGCATTTTGCAAGCCCACACAAGACCATCGCAAGCAGGCCTCGCTCTTTCTGCACTCTGGAACTAATCGTTATTAGTGCATTCAACAGGCGCACAACAAAGACTCAACTGCCGACGCACACCGCTGAGGCGAGCAGAAAGGCCGCAACCTTCATGGCCGAGCAGAAGGCCGAGCTGAAAGCCGTTCGAGCCCGTCAGAGACGCGAACTCGGCTGAGCGAGCTTGGAGGACACGCTCGACGATGTCTTAGAGGCGGATGTGAATTTCGACCCTCGGCACTGGAATTTGATGGAAGACGGCAACATCATCTGGGAAAAGCCACCCCCTCAACCGAATGACGCCCACAAGCAGAGCACGTTGCCGGGGTGCCTGACCTCCGCCCGATCATCAAAAGCGGTGAGGCATGCGTCGCCTGCAACAAACGCTCAAAAACAAGACGACAAATAGCTTTCCAATCATTCAGACTGGAGAGCTCCCCTCACCTGTGCCCACAGCTAACGGCGAGTCTGCGAGCCTCATCTTGTTCCATGCATTCTCGTTCGATGTCCTTGCCTTCCAGCTCGTCCCTCTTCTCCGATAATGCAATCATAGCCTTGATCCTCTGCTCAGCTTTCAGGGCTCGGAGAGCTTTTGCTTTTGCGGCCTTTGCGAGCTTCACCTCTTCCACGGACTTCGTCATCGATATGTATGTTCACCAACGGAAATGTCCGACTGATATTGAACGCAATGACCGTTCTGGGAAGCCTCACCGCTCTGCAGACCTGCTGAACCTCAAATACCCGCCATCATTGCTTTGCTCGTGGGTTTTGCCCACGCACTCGTGGCACGCGAGTCACTCCGTGCATCTTTTCTGAACACAATCCTTCACACCTGCAGGTTCTGCCGCGAGTCGAAGTCAACTGGAGGACCGAGGCGCAGACCCGGCCAGACCAGGAGCAAGGCAGATGAAGCCTCTGCCTCCAGCCTCTCGACCGCTTCGCTTGAAGGGTGGGGCAAAGCCCCCAGCAAAAGCGCTATTGCCTTCCCCTCATTTGTTGGTACTTACGGATGCCAGTAAGGCATTGCGGCATGTACCAATCCGTCCCCCCCCTTGCTCGTGTTGTACCTGTTCTGAAAACCCATTTGCGATTATCTGGATCTGTACAGTCGGCTTCCGAATCATTATGTATCATGTCTCACAAAACAGGACCATCTGACTATCCTCCACACTCTTCCACAGACGCGCACACCCACAAGTCGAGCATACTCCCGCCATGAGCGAGCAGGCCGCGGAGCTGATCGCCAACAACAGAGAGGGCCTCCGCGCCTATGGGGTGCAAAGGGCGGCCGAGATCGAAGCTATGCGCACCGGCCCCGTCAGCAAGCCGGGCCCCTTGATCAGCTGCATGGCAGACATGGCCGCACGCATCGGAGCCGACGACACTGCCCCAATCAAGCAGGAGCGATCGACGTTGCGGGACTGGCTCGTCACGCGTGAGGAAAACCCCGAGGTAGGAGGCTCGCTTCGTGCTCCAGCGTGAGAGGCGTGAGGTCAAAAAAAATAAGTAGATTCTTGCAAAGAAGTATATAGACTATAGGACTATATAGGTGACAAAAATCTACTGATGAGTCTTTGGCAGGAGGAGGAAGGTGGGGGACCATGCGCTAGCTCGCAAATTGACATGGGAGAGTTTGGCTAGCTGTTCAAGGTGTTCAGAGTTTTGCACAAAGGTAGGAGGCTCGCTTCGTGCTCCAGCGTGAGAGGGCGTGAAATCCAAAAAAATCAGTAGATGCTTGCGAAGAAGTATATAGACTATAGGACTAGATAGGTGACAAAAATCTACTGATGAGTCTTTGGCAGGAGGAGGAATGGCGGAGGGCCATGCGCTCGCTCGCAGGCCAGCAATCGGTCGGGGTCCTTGCCCAGGAGTGATGGCTTAGGGACCCAGTCAGTAAGCCAATCGGCCCCATCATGCCGGCTCGACGCACCCCCTGCTGGCCTCGTGCACGTGGACGTTCAATGGTCGCTTCGACTCTTTGCAGCAGCCAACGTCCGACGCAAGGGGCGAGAGCATCGAGGACACCATGGGGGGCTCCGCAGACGAAGATGACTGTGCGGCAACCAACAGCAAGCGTCAGGACGTGAGCATGTGCGTGCAGTCACGACCGAAGACCGACGCCGCGGGGCAGTCTTGGTTCACCACGGAAAAGCCGCTGGAGCAGTGCCGACGGGCGATGGCGGCTGGCGAAGACCGTATCTTGATCGTCTGCGACGTGTCGAAGCACTCGGGGGCGAAAAAGTACGGCAGCATCCGCGACCCGTCCGCCTTGCAGGACTACGTCACGCGCCGCAAGGAGATGAGCCTCGGCCACCCCAATCTATACGAGGGCTTGACCGAAGGCCTGCCGACCAAGCTGTACGCGGACATCGACCTGCGGACGGCAAGCAGGGTGGAAGGGGCCTTCGAGCGGTACAAGAGGCACATGGACGAAGTGAGAGACGCCTTTCTGGTGGACGTGATGGGCATCCCACCCGAGAGCATCCGGTTCGAGTGCAGCGAGGCGCACGGGGACGCGGCCGACGGCGGGTACAAGTGGAGCACTCACGAGCTGTTGCGCGGATACTACCTCGAGGACTTTCACGCCCGCAACGAGTACAAGAAGGCCTTTGAGCACTTTCAGAAGAACCTCTCCGCGCATCTCTTGCACTGAGACGAGTACTCAGTACCTCTGGCATACGCCCGACCCCCAGAGAGGCCCCAAGCTGATCTGGGACCCCTCTGTGTTCGCCAAGTTCAAGTGCTTCCGGATGCTCTACTCTCAAAAGAGGGGGTCGGACCGGCCCCCGCTCCCCGTCGAGGGAAGCTCCCCGCAGCTGCTGGACCACATGGTGGGCATCTACTCAGCGGAGGAGCTCGCGTCTCTGAAGAAGATCGACGTTGGAGTGCTGGAGCGGTACAACCGAGAGGTCGGGGTAAACGCGGGGGAGCGCCGCGAGATCCCCCGCCGCCATACGTCCCGGGTCGCGATGG
>DF237086.1:136811-173950 GCA_000708835.1 Klebsormidium nitens | reverse complement strand
GTTGATTGTCATTTAGCACCGGGGGGGTCCTCGGAAGCCATGCTTGGCCCCCTGGGAACGCCCGCCATCTGAAGTGCAGGCCCTGCCGCCGGCGCGCCTGGCCATCTTGATGCAGGCACGCCAGTCTCCCCCGCCGCCGGCGTGCCTGACACCCCCCCAGCTGTTGCACCTGGCCCCCCTGCCGACGCCGACGTGCCTGTTCCCCCTGTCGCCAGCTGACACGCCCCGCTCTGGCACCCTAAGCTGGCGTGTCCGCACGTCCTGGCGCCTGTTGAAGCGCCGCATCCCTAGAACTCTTCTTGACCAGGAACGAAAGCTTCAGCTGACCAAGCTCCTCCCCCGCATCGTGCAGCTTCTTTGGTCTCTGCTCGTCTGTGGTCGGGGGTTTCCTACCCCCCGTGCTTGGCTTTGAGCGGACCAGTGGAAAGCGCACCGCAGGCTTTTTACCAGCTTCTAGCCAAGCTGCCGCCTCTTGATGCTGGTTCGTCCCAGCATGCTTTCCCAGCTCCTTGAGGCCCTGACCGGCATACTTGTAACCCTCCTCGCCCTTGACCTGCTCTTTCCAAAGAACACGCACTCGAACCAGACACTGGCTTTCTTGGGATCGACTTGACCGTAGCACTCGAAGTCTCACGGGTTGAGACCGTTCCAATCGGGGGACTAGCTCTCAAAGTCCGGATGTTTTGCCCCCTCCTCCACTGCTCCTGACCGATTCTCAACCTTGAGAGATTCAGCAATTTGGAGGAACCTGGCAGCAGTGCTTGGGGGACTCGATCCAAGGGAAGCAGGCAGCCACTACCACGCGCCTCCCTTGCCGCGCCAGATCCAAGTTCGTTCGGTGCTCCACAGCGTCCCCACTCTCCGGCCCCCAGATCAGTGTCCTCTTGTCAAGAGTTGTAGAGACAGCGACGGGGCCCATACTTCGGTTTCTGCACCCCTTCCGGCTCTCTCGCAGCAACATGTTTCTCACGTTGCTGTAGTGGGGCTGCCCCAAGGCCTCCTTGTATTTTCCTGCAGCCCCCCCATGGAAGTCCCGCAGCGCCCGCTGCCACAATACCCTGTCCAGATGACGCTCCTTTGGGGGCTCTGCTGGTTGTGCGGCTGTTTGGGGCAGCTGACTGCTGGAGCCTGTTTCCGCACCACGGGATGCAACTGCGCCCTCCCGGACAGGTGCGGGGATCTGGGGTGCTGCAAAACGCAGGTACACAAATGTAAGTGCAAACAATTGATCAACTTCCGATCCTGTGAAGCAATGTAATCACTGGCAACCTGCTTGGATTCCGTTTTCCGGTCATGGTCAAGCAGAAGGTAAGCAAATGCGCGTACTTCCTTCAAGGTTTCTTGTGCTATAATAACCTTGAGTGCCCTCTACGGGTCTAACCAAAACAATGCAGCCAGAGCTGATTACGCAGGTATTGGATGCAAATCCGGAAAGCATACAGAAATGAACACCCCAAGCACAATAGCAGCTCCACTTTGCTGACCACAGATCTCAGAAATACTGAACAAAGACTGATCTTGGTACTTACATGGGCGTCGCGTGACGTGCGTGTCCCCTCCCAGCCCACTCGCACCACCTTTTGATGACGCCCCACGTTGCCTCTCCTTCCGCCGTCCGCTGCGGCCTCGCCCCTCTCCCTCTGATCCCCTGTCGCGGTGCCGCCTCTCCTTTTTTCGTGCGCGATGCCTTTCCTCCTCCGACAAGGAGTCGCTCTCTGACTCCGCGCTGTACTCGTCCCCAGAGCTTTCGGAGCTTATCTACTTCTGGTGTTTTCTCTTTCTGCGGGCCCGTTTGCGCTCCTTTCTTTCCAACTCGGAGTCGCTGTCTCCACTCGAAGACGAACTTGGGAAGCGACGCGATCGCCGCCTGCGCCTGTGGCTTCTTTTGCTCCGCCTGTCCTCTGGTCTTTCCCACCCTACTGCCATCCTTATTCCCACTCCGTTTCTCTGCCCCTATCTACACCTTCTCTTTTGGGTCCCCTTTCTCCAGGGACTCCTCGGAGTCAGAAGCAGACTGACTCCGACTCTTTTTCCTTTTCCGCTCAGCGCGCTCCATGCTTCTCTGCTCACGAAGCTGGCGCCGTTCTTCCATTGCAAGGGGATCATCCAGACCTACGAAGCCTCTCTCATTTCCAGCAGAGATCTGATGTGCACCAGCACCGTCTGATCCACCGGAAGGATCGATCCCGTCGTTCGCCAAACCCAACTCCTCACTTGCTCCTTGCCGGGGCACCCCCCGCCCCCCCTCCTCGTTCTCCTCGCTTTCGCTCTCCAGACCGAGTGCGAGCCCCCCTGTGGAAGCTTGACTGGGGGCCTGCGTGCCTATCGCTCAGGATCTGACCCTCAACATAGGCACGCCCCATCCAGAGTTGACAGCAAAGGTTGTGGACAGCCCCGCCGCACTCCTCCTGTTTGCAACCATGCACAGGTGGCGCCTCTTGCTTGCACCCAGGCATTACGCATGGCTCTCGGTTGACGTTGTTTGAGTTATCATCTGCAGATTTCACTAGATAGGTTGAGCATCTTCACCGATCAATCTGATGTGAACGACAATCACTGGCAGGCCGCTAGCTTTATAAGGGCTTTTCACTATGAGTTCCAAAGAATGTCTAGTTCACAGTGCAGTTGAGCTCTTGGGTGCAAATCGCAGCCAAGGCGCAGCTTGAACAGCAGAAGAACCTAGCTGCTTTCGGTTAGAGTACTTGAACACAGTTCAGTTTGCTCCAGGGCAGAAGCTGCGTTCAACCATCAGGAAGTTTCAAAAACAATTCAAAAGGCTTGACAAGCAGATCAATTCCTGCAGTGCTCCTCATTTAGTGCATAAAGCATTCAAAAATATATATAAAATCTGGCTATGAAGCTTTCCACCCAATGTCTAACTTGTGCATCGACAACATGAGTTTGCAGATGGCAACCTTGCACTGTTGCTCTGTTGAAGCTGCGCCCACCATTGAATGCTAGAAGCATGCAGAGTTGGCTCTAAAGTCAAGCATCGCTCAACACTGAACATAACAACGTACAAAGAAAGTGACAGCACAAACTCAGGCGCCCAATCTAAAAGAAGCTTCTGGAAGTACAATCTTTTGAGATCCACCCCCGCATTGGAAACATCTTCAAATGTATGCCTTACCCATGATGCCTTGCTCCGTTGCTCCAACATGTACAATGGACACAGAGCAGCCCGCTCCAGGACATACGATTACCAGCACTGCAGAACCTAGCTAGTCTACTTGCTGACCAGCTGACCAGTCCAGGCTGCCACAACAACATCGGTTCAGCAACCTTTCTCAAACCTTTCCTAGTGCAGCACGCAGTCTCTGAAGCGTTCAACCCTTTGCCAGCTTTGTATGGTAGCCATCTCCAAAGATGGATCTGGCCTACAGTCTCAGAGCCTGGACAGAGATGTGCTTGCAACAGTCAAGACGAGAGTGGAAGTTCAAAGCTCCAGTCTCCCTTAAAACAATTGACGCTTTGAGCTAATATGGGTCGTTTCTTCCCATTTTGCGAAAACATCGACTTAAAAATTCACAATCCGCGGTTTGGGTACTGATTCGGGCTGTAGATCGGAGGTTTCTAACGAGGGGCGGCAGAACTTCATGACATTCTCAACTCTTCTCGGTTGAGTTTTTGAGACATATGAGAATATTGCGGATTTTTGTGGAGGAACGCCTGGCTGCTGGCTTCCGCCCTCCGGGCGGAACCAGCCTGGCGGGCTGCGCCCGCCAGAGCGGAACCGCTTGGCTGGCATCCGCCCTTCGGGCGGAACAGCGCCCTGGCGGGCTGCGCCCGCTAGACTGGAACCGCCTAGCTAGTTCCGCCCTCCGGGCGGAACCCGCCTGGCGGGCTGCGCCCGCCCGACGGAACGAGGCTGGCGGGCTCCGCCCGCCTCGTCGGTGCAATTTTCCCTGGCGGGCTCAAACCTTCAAACCCTTCTTGCGCAGACTTGCGGGCTGGCGGCTCGGTGCAGTCCCCTGAAAGAACATGCCATGTGCAGCATGTGCCTTGCATTAGCTTATAGGTGAGAAAGGAACATGCTTCTGACAAGAAGAGGTAGCTGTGCGCTCGAGTTGTGGTGGTGCCACAGCTTGAGATTCTATAGCTGCCGCAGCCATGGCACCAGCTCAAAGTCGCAACATTCAGCTTTGTCATGATCCCAATCAAGGTTGGGACTGCAGTCTACTCATCATTAGTCTGTTCAAATTTATCAGAGCCCCGGCTTCTTCTTCGAAACGAATCACATGATCAGCGGTTCTGAGGACGTGAAAATTCATCGGACGCTTCCGATATGACTTTTGTGAATCCGTCTGGAAAATGTAGATTCGGCTCAGTACCCACCTGCCCCCGCAGGGGGACTGATCGAGCATTGCCGTCCTTGAAGTGCTCACGCAGCACTGGACATGCCCGGGTCGCGAGTTGGCCTGCCGCTCAAAACGTGGGCCATATGCTTCCCCGATCACTGCACCGGGGAGCGCTTTTTGGGAAACTATGAGGAGAAGCTAGCGCATCTTGGACTCGTTGTGGAGAGATTCAGTTCGGCGCAATTGGGGGGCGGCGGGAACCGTATTTGCGGGGGCGAACACAACCGGGACGGGAGGTTCACGGATCTTCTGCGGCCCGGGCTATTCGGGCAGCCACTGGCACTGCCGCCACAGGCGGCATGCGGCGCTGGATGCGGGGCGTGCAGCTGCGGCGCAGGCATTGGCGTCCGGTCGGCGGTGCCTGCTCCGGTAATGCAGGCGAGATCATCCAGCTGCTGCTCCGGAACTTGCCGAAGGCTGGCAATAACTGCTCGAAGAAGAAGGGCAACTGAGTTGAATAATAAATAGGCTTTCGTTAGGTCGCCGATATAGTAACTTGGTCACTTGCAGCTAAGCACTTGGTCACTTGCAGCTAAGCCAGTGCCAATAAACATTTTGGTGACATGTAGCATTGGCATGATAGTCATGTTGCTTTGTCGCGTTAGTGACTGCTCGGTAACTAGAACAGTAACATATTTGATGAAGCCCAAACTCCGGCGGCGCTTGTTTCTGCGCTATCATATGGGCCCATGTGAGGCTTTAAAGCGTGTATAAAAAGAAGTGACCATCGGTTCACCGCTTGTTTGAACTTGGGTAGTTCATGCAACAAGTGAGAGGGTAAATGCAAGGTGGAAACGCCATGAACGCAGTTCTCTTTCAAATCTAAGCGAAAAGAGATCAATGTAAAATTTGGTGATTTAGGGCGGGAGTATATAAACGTATCTGCTTGGTCAGGCTTCCATCATTTGAATCCGACCAATTTATACCAGATGAGGTGGAACTTACAGGCTTCAAGGTTTTGTTGATCTATTGATGAGTTGGCATGCGTTTGCCTCGTCGAACTCATTGCAAACAAATGGGTGCATGTAGATCGATATGTAGCACCAGTGAGTGCCACGATGCGAAAATCGATCAATTTTCTGCAGACCGTCCATACTTCAGAGCGGTGCAATGCAATAGTCGCCACACACTTCGAGTAGAGTTGGTGATTGGTTACATGGTGTGAAGCCGTCTCGTAACATGCGCGGTGCCGCACTCGTCAGAACCTTCCCATTGTCTTGCAACGCAAATAGAGAATCGACATGCTTGGATTACTTGTTTGAAACTAAGCGCTCTAATCCATCTTACATCCAAATATGGGACTCAAGACAACATGGTGCCATTTCTCAATCGCAATGTAAATACTGTAACGCGGACAGAAAACATGCTTCCTCTACCTCCCGGACTCCACCTTCGTCCTCCTCTTGCTTCAATCGCCAGCTCCATCCTTCAACCGAGCCCTCCGCAAGATTTCTTCGCAGTCTATCTAACCACCACGAAGGGACCCAAAGAATCCTTCGCGGCGCCAAGAACGGAATCCAAGAAATCTAGATCTTTTTCTAAAATCGTGCCTACTACCCTCAAAGCCGGGGGTCCCCATGTGGCCGGAAAATAGCCGCCTACCACCACCCAGTTCTTCCACAACTCCCCCAACGAAGGGGCCTCGGATGCCTGTTTACAGGAAGTACTTGCGTCTTAATCGCTGCCAGAAGAAGGTAAACATCATTTGAATTGCCAAACCTTGAAACCCCTTTTGACATCTCCATTAAGCAAACGCGTCTCTCAAGCTTCTCCATACTGAAGGTTCATACGTTATCACCAAGAAACATACTAAGTAAAAGCTTTGCGAAAAAAGTAGTCCAAGCCGAGCAGTAGGAATGAATTCTGGCCACTTACCATCTTGGCAATCTCTGCTCTCATCGCCTGCAGTTCCTGCGAGACTGCGGCCTGCTCCCTTGTGCCGACAACGGCCTTCGACTCACCTGAATATCAGCACCAAGAAGACAATCAATAAAAGGCGTAGAGGCTGCGAAGAGGCGGTTTAAAAGTCAAAAATGCGATAGAATTGACGTAGAAGACCTAATTGGAGCTACCCGATCAAGACTGGAAAAAGCGGACCATGGAAAAGGAATCCCAGTTCAAGCTGATCGTGAGACTCCGTGAAAATGACCAATTTGGAGGTACGATTACATTACATGCTGCCACAGACCAATATGATGAGAGATTATTGGACACATAAGCGCACTGACTATTGGCCCATTGACTCTGAATACATCTTGAGAGACGAATATGGGCACTGATAGGGCAGTGTTCCACAACAATGATGAGAACTTCGACTGCTGGAGTGTGGAGAAGTCAACTCGATTAAGAACATGTCCTTGTCGGTCTCACAGCCACTAGGACACACCACAAGGATATAAATCCGTGGTTGCACCATTTCAAAGTGGTCTTCCACCTTTCCAACTCAGCATCAGAGCTCGTCGAGGCCCCTTCGATATCCAACAGATCCCACTGCCAACTTGTAAGCAGACGACATTAAAAAAGCAATACCTCAGTAGTAAGCGTCATGAGTTAAAAGAAATCGTAGATCCATGGGTCTTGATTAGTACGCACAAGTCGCAAATGGCAGCTTGGGACCAAAAGACCGCAGTCCTTCACCTGTTCTGAACGCATAGTCTCCAGCTGGCACCTTTTCGTCTTTGAGTGGAGAGTAAAAGTCGCCGGCTCGCACAAGGATGCCCGGTCCGGCGATGACCTCCAGGTGCGCCAGGATGGCATGCGCGGGTGCGTCGGATGTGAAGGTCAGGTCGTCGTCGTTGACATGGACAGTAACCACCTGCAAATGAGTTGAGTCTTTTCAGAAAAAGCTTTAGCCAAACTTTCTTGCCACACTCAATTTAAATGTCGTTGTTCAGTCATTATACCAACTCATAATTTGACTGGATGACATGCCTGAGCTTGAGCACAAACCGAGCCGCCCTCGTTTCTGCTTAAGAAAACCAGTCAAAACCCCTGGCACCGACCCCCGCTCCGAGTACGGTGTCGACGAATGGTCAGCAATGACCAGCAGCAGTGCTTATGCACCTGAAGAGCTGAGCCAGATTTTAACGCTTCTTAAGTACAGGGTCAGGAGTGAAGGTGGCCACCCAAGAATACACACCATTGAATGTTGTTGTACGACCTCTTTCGTAGTTTTGAGTTCCAGGCAGTCCAGCATCTGCAGGGCTGGCGATAAACGAGAAGTGGCATCATTCAACAAAAAGTACCAAGATGGCCTCAAAACACAACTTCAAAGAAAGTTTCATTAGAATCCGTGACAACTACTTCTGAAGGGACAGGCAACCAGAGGAAGACAAGCAGAGGGACGTTCCCAGGCCAACGTGCTCCAGGTGGGGCGAGGAACCTGGTCGACAACAGACAAATCTACCGGGTGGATTGTGGTGACTACCTCCTTGATTGACCATTTCTAATTTTGCTTCTGTGCGGGTTTGGGAGTGTCTATACAGTAGGTGCAGACACCACAAATTCGCGGAACAGGTGCACTATGACCATACTCTAGCCCATTGCGGAGTGCTGACTTCTCATGGTGCATGCACCTGCCCTGTCTCCAGCTCAATGGGCCATCCTTGGCTCTAATCTGAAGGCTTTTTGCAGCACTCCCTGCCTTGACCATGTTGCTCACGAGCACCCCCGTTGTAAACCCAGACTCCAGCAATCACTCTCATACAGCCGTACGTACCGGCTCGGAGATTCAAGCTGGCTGGTGCTTGAGAAAGTGCTCCATGGAAATATGAAATGCAAACCTGAGATACATGTACACCGCTGAAGTAAGACAAAGACAAGGCTATGGATTTCCCAAAACACTGAGAAATTCAGCGGAGTGGTACAAAAAGAAAACCACATATAACTTTGCTTAGTGGTAAGAAAACAAACGCACGTTGTGCTGACTGGGCCGCTCCCCCTGCTCCTCCGCCCTCACCACACCGCCATATCCCGCACAAAGCTCAAATCGTCGATGCTCTGCCCGTTGTTGGAGGCGATGCGCGGATGGGGCGGCGAAAAGCGCTTGACCTGGACAACACGAAAGGTCCAGGAGCATCAGAGAGATTTCACGTCAATGAAACTGTACCCAAAACCAACTTTTCTAAGGAGACTGAGCCTGCAGATTTTGCAAAGCAGACCTGCTTGCAGGCTTGCAAAGCTGTCAACAAGCAACAACAAGAATGTCCCTGCTTGAGAAAGTCCCCTGGACAAAGAAGCAACTCAACATTATCCATGGCTGCTGTTTTGTCTGGTCAACCATCTGCACAACGCAGCGAACACAAACGGCAGAACAGCAAACCCTGTTCTGGTGAGTCTGGATGGATGCGCTGCCACCATTGGTTTACAGAAAATTTTGATATCCTGGACCTCATAGCCCCCAGGTTGCAGGCCAATCCAACTTTTGTGATTGCATCCGAAAGTTGACGAGGTACCTGAAATTCCTCGCATGTTACTCCCAGGTCCTGCCGGAATACACCGATAACTCAACGCCCTTCCCCCGGCCTGGGCGCTGACCAGAGAAACCGCCACTGACATGCTGACTTCGTGGATCAGCCCGGCTGTCGAAGGCTGGTGGTTGCTATTGTTTCTAGCGCAGTAAATGCACAAACTAATAGGACACTTCGTGTTCTTCCCCTGTTCTTCCCCCACTTCACTTCTTTCTTGCAAGCAACTACTCAAGTGCCTTGTGAAGAATTCTCGCTAGCAGCCAAAACTTCAAATCCCCCCTACAGGAACGTTCTGTCGTGACATCTGCTGTTGCCATTGGCAAGGCGAGTACTGCCCAATGCGGGCCGGGCGTCAGGAAAACGTCTTCTCACTGAAGCGGAGAACGCCTTGAACTTGACAATGAAAAGCAGCGGCAAGCCCGCCATAACCCACTATTACACATAATATTAAGGGCTCTTGAGGGGTGTGGAAAGTCGACCTATCGACCAATCATCTCCACATATAATGCTTGTTTATTATGTGACGCATTTGGAGGTCAAAACATACCGAGACTGAAGTTGCATGGCCAAAAAAGAAAAGCCAAAAGCATTCACAGAAATCCATATATTGCTCTTTTCTAGCTTTCATACGATAAGAACAGCTCCTGCAGGCCCCTCGTATTGAGTTTATAGTATTTTCGCGATGATACCGTACTTTTGATATCTAGTGTGATTAGGTAGGTGGGAGGAGCTCTGGACAGCATGGCAAAAGAGCGCTGGTCTCGGTCATGAACAACGCTACGGCCCCGGGCCTAGGGCATTGGAATTTGGAGGCAGATTGGAGGTCCCCCATTTGCCATGCGCAGACTTCATTCTGCATCGCAGAAGCGGCGATGGTGCTTCCTGACAGACGCAGGTGCATGTTTGCGTAGACAGGTGCATGTGTGCGTAGACAGCTCGACAGCCCGGAGCAGGTTGCAGCCTCAGGATGGTTATTGGCACCTGCAGAGGTGGGAAACTTCTCTGTGTAGCTGGTAGGTTGCTCCTTCCGAGGAGTTATTGAAGTCGAGGAAGAAACGACGTTGCAAGAGGTGGACAACCGTATCAGAAGCAGGCTTCAGGTTAGTGAGTCAGGACTCGGTATCCAATGCAACATTGCATGTATCTTTGTCTAATGTGAAGCGGTGAGGGGCCCGACTGAAGCCGGAGTGCAATTGTGTGCAAATGAGCGACTTGCCGGGTTCGTAAGTAGATTGACTTTCGGAGACTGCAATCGAATAGGCGCCCATAGATGGGGTTCTTAGAAATGTGCCACTTTGGATCAAACATGACGCACATGCTGACAGGAGGGTTGTGAGGATATGGAGGAAACGTCACATCATCGCATCACCGCTATCCCCACCGACTGCAATACTTTCATGAAATCTTGAAAAGATATTAGAAGAGTTCCTGAATCGATAAGAAAGAGTGCGATCTGGTGTTATGGAAGGGAAGCAGTGGCGCTGATCTATATAAAGAAAGTGCTTACAGCTCCTTCTTTTGGCCTGCAAGTGAGTAATAAGTAGTGACTTTCAGATGCCGCGTGCAGTGACCCCCAAAATGGTGACCCAATTCTCCGCGAAGTCAGGGCATTTCTTACCCTCTGAGGTCAGACTAGGTTTGGTTTGCATCCACCTTCCATGCTTTCCATGGCAAAAAGTGGGCACTTGCTCTCAACATTCTGATTGAGAAAAAGTCATGATTGTCAACTCATTTGCGCATGACCTACCATCTTCATATCCATCTTCTGAAAGAGTGACGATCACATTCACCTTTTGGAAGAATGACCGCCAAGCTGCCATCATCATGGCGTTGCTATGACACTTTGCAAATATTGTGACTGTGTCAATCATTTGACGAAAAAGTAGTGACACAACTCTGTGGCTGTTGTAAATGCTACAAATATCAGATTTTACTGGATCCTTCATTGAGGTTGCCCCCCCAGAGAAAGTATGGACGCTATCATTATGTGACTCCTTGCTCCCGCAACTGCAGTTTCTTCAAAAGCCTAGGTAGCGTACACGTCTGCTACAATCACCATGTCTTTCTGAATGCAGGTTGAGTTTCAGGCTGAGGACGAGTTGATTGACATAATCCCAAATTTTAGATTGGACGCTTTGTATATGATAAAGGTAAGTCTTTCTGCACTGGCTGACTACAAGTGGAAGAAAATCACAGAAGACATTGCTTATGTGGTCCATTCCTAGCATGTTACACGAGCCCCACAATTTAATGTCAGTGTTTATAAGCCTTTTTATTGGTCCACGTTTTGAGTTTTCTGAAAGCGTTGAACTCCTTTATGAACGTTGGAGGGGTCTGATTGAATTCAATTCTCAGAAGACGTCGCTTACGTGGTCCATGCCTAGCATGTTACACGAGGGGCCCACAACTGAATGTTAAGTTGTCAAAAGCTTCTAGTGAATGCACATTTGAGTTTCTTAGAAGCTCTGGACTCCTTTATGAACGTTGGAGGGGTCTGATTGAATTCAAAAAGTTTTTCATATTTCGCAGGGCGAGTTTGGGCCGTTCCGACCGCAGATTCCAACAACTGTACCAATCTGGCTGGCCGTGCTTCTGAAAAAGAGGGGCAAATGTTCCATTCAATTGCCAGAGTGGATGAGTGTGGGTCAGTTCCTCAACCTAAGGGCACATGTCTCATCCTCGTGCCTCCTGTCACCCTTGCTTCTCAGACATCGTGTTACAATATGGTTCATTGCAGGCCCCCCTGGCTGGGCCAGCGATAGATCATCAGACGGGTAGTAAACCTTCAATTTTCCCTAATCAGCCATTAGGATCCTTCTGATTTGTCAACAAAAGCTTATGTCGTTTCATGGTCTTTTTCACTCCCTCTCCAGAGTTCTTTTCACCCTTCCCTCACGGTACTACCTTGAGTTATGAAGAACTCTGCCCTTGTGCAATACATTTGTGAACTCTGTTTTCGTATATCTTCAGACGAGCTGACCAGCGTAATTGGAAGGGAGCAAGAGTACGCTGCTGAGTTCCAGCCCGTGCACTACCACTACATTGAAATTTCCGAGATTCTGTTTGACTGGTGAGTGATAACCTTTCAATCGAAACGAAATCTGCTTGCCCGAATCCAGCAACTTGTTATACTCCTTCATTTGGTGCCAAAATTGCTTGAAATACTGTCGGAGCATGGAATGTGCAAACTGCTCTTTGACTGTTCCATATTAACTGAAACGATTATTCATCCCTTTTCTGCAGTGCATTGAACGACATCCCGAATTCCTATAAGGTACGGATTGGGGCCTTCCAATAACAGTTGAAGCAATAAATTGTATTATGGCAGAAGTCGGCAAGCTTCTGGACCGTCCTGTGTTTGCCTCCAATTGCTTGTAGTGTCTCGTCATTCTTCTCGATTATTTTACTTTGAATGTTTCTACCAGGTACGAGCCTTGGTGGAAGATCTTCGAGAAGTGAGATACGGCAAGATCCAGGATGGTCTCAAAACGGTTGACAATCGCCAAAGTGCTGCCAAGGTGTGTCCATGCACATCGATCCCTCACCTAAGCACTAGGGTACAACTCCTTTAGGGGCCCCTTCTAGTTCCTATTCAAGACTTTGATTGCCACAGTTGCGGCTGAGAATGACCATTTGCTTAACATCGACATAGAATTTGGGCGGAGGTCCTTACAACTCCGTCTCACTCGTCGTAGATCTTCCTTCTTTTACCCTCTTCCTTCATCCCCTCTGTTTTTCGCGAATTATCTCTTTCTGATCGACCAGAGACTGTTTCTGTCTGCCAGGTTTTGCGGCCGTGTCGTTCTTGATTGGGCCTATGCTTGTCACTTAAAGTTGCCCTGTTCATGTCGGCACTTGCTCTGGCTTCCACCTCCTCTTCCTGGTTCGCTCACTCCAGGTTACTTGACAGCTGAAAGCTTTTTATGTCCGCTTCTCTCGTTCACCGGGTCGTGGCCTCCTTGCGACGTTGGCTGCGGCTTCTCCGCTTTAACACAACATTGAATGTCCTGACTGAAGTCCGATAAGTTGCCGCAACATTCGTTCGGGTCGACAGCAAGCTTCCTTGTTCAACGAGCGCACTCTGGAGGACTTTATGGACAAGGCAACCGCCAGATTGGCGGCCTGCAACTTCACACTTGAGAGTCAGTTCTCTTTCGATTTCCTCGCAGCTCAACAACCTGTCAGCAATGGAGGTGAACATGATCCGGCCCTTCTTCACGCAAGCACTGGCGAAGTTCTATCGGCTCGGGGAGCGCGACGTTGAGCCACAATCTCAAGCCTCGCAAAGGCCTGGGGCCGCGGGGACGGGGCCTGCGCCTCAACAGGTACGCGCCCTCGAAATGAGACACGAGAAGTGTCTTAACAAGCCAGAATAATACTAAGCCCAGACTAACACTAAAACCCTAACCCAAAAAGATACCTGCTCCGCGCCCCGACCCACCCTGACGACCATTCTAACCCTACCCGTCCCAGTGAGGTTACGTTAGTGGTATCTCGGCTTGTTCCTTTTAGACTTCGATGCCCTTAACTCCTAGGATCTTGGCACCCGCTTTTAAGTTTCGGCCTTCTTTGAAAATGACCACTTTGCAGCCTCGCCTTCGTTCTTTGCAGTTGTTGCTCGTCTTGGTCAGAGTGCCCCTACTTTCTCGTCGGCCATGAGATTGAATTGTGTACTTGCCTGCCTAGTCGAAGGCTTGCTCCGTTTCTGTGCAAGCTTGTGTGACATTCTGAGCCCTTCTTTTCTGCGAAGCATTTACTGTTCTGCATGTGCTGGACAAAATCATAAACTGAGCTCGTTGTTTTGTGCAGAGGGTACTTCGACGACCGCGGTAGTCAGAAGAATATGGGTTTGTTCTTTTGATCAGAACCATATGCCGCTGCATGAGGTAAAATTGACGACCGCAATGGGTGGTTGAGAGCTTTGGATGTCAAGTTCGTGGTTCAATCGGGTTCGTATCATGCAAAGGATTGACTTTATTGGCGACTACAACAAAGCTTGTGGAGGCGCGTACTCAAACAGTCATGTCAACGCTCATTTTAATGTACAGTAAGATCGAGATGGTCTTAGGAACCCGCAAGCGAGTCAAGTCTTCTTTCTGGAGTTCTGATTGCATCCATTCAAATCCGACCGAATGTACAATCAGGACTCGAGTCAATATAGTATTACTGGCCTTAGAAAAAACAAACTACTTGCTGAGTTCAATGATCGCCATGCGTGGAGTTGAAAAGATGAATTCTCAATCCAAGCCAAATTCAACCAGCAAGTAGCAAGTTTAGTAGGTGCCTTCGACGGGTTTGATTCTTCTGAATTCCGTTCTAGGCATTGTTACAGCTCAACACAATGCCACACAATCACTCGCACTGATTCTCATGACGTCTACCGTAGGGCGAGGACAAGTGCACACATCATGCGCAGCTGTGCCGCCGACTGTCAGCACTCCGACGATTAATGATTCACAGACCATAAATTCAAGACTTACTAATAGGCACGGATAAAAGCATACAAAGGTCAAGCCTTCCAGATCCCATGTTCCTCGTGACTCGAGGTGCTTTCAGATCATGCAATGATGTGAAGTCTGCTGCTCTTCATGTACCCTGAGATAAGAGAATACGCGATCCAGGAATTCGGGTCATATAGTTGCACTGATGTTGAAAGGGGATCATTCGAGGACTTCGTTAAGGGAAATGCACTGATGCGAACATGCTACGTAGTAGCTTCATAACGTCCCAAAGGCTGGCAGAACTCTTCTCGATTATAGCTTGCTACACATGGTGACTTCAAGGGTCGCGTGCTTTAGATGCCCATGCCCCTTCCGCAAGGCCATGCCCGGCCCGGGTGCGAGCTTCTGCAAATAATATTGATCGGTATTGAAGGACCACACACATGGCAGCTCAGACGGTTGAGCCTATACTTATGTAGCTCACTGGAGATCCCCCAGCATGCAAGGTATACGTATTCATGGTTTATACAGATCGAGCTCTACTGAGAATTTCCTTGGGGTAGTTTGGTCCACAAGTTACTTCGGGATCTTATCACTTAAATTGAAGCCTTTCAAGTCGGATGATAAAGTCTGGAAAAATTTCATGCGTGCATGCGGCTGCTTCCACATATAGTCAACTTAGAGTCGGTGACATAAATGCATGACCAATAAATGCAGATTCACAGCTACACAATTCTGGCATGTGGCGAGATTGCTCCTTTCTTGAAACTTAAAGTGGGCATAGGAACATCAACATCGGTGTACACCAAAATCCCATTCACGGGTGAGAGGACGCACCCAACGCTGACAAGAAACTGATTGATTCCTTCCAGATCTGGTCAAAAATGGCGGCATCCACCTGAATGCAACCCACTGTCTCCAATTGACAACGTTCCTACCTATGGCTGATCGTCTTTTTACGAAACTTGCTTTCTTATTCCCCTCCCCCGTTGACATCCCCAGGCAACGCGAACAAATGAGCTGCTGTCTACGCAACACTACTTGTCAACACCCTCGATCCTATCCTCAACATCGGCGTACAACTGCCGCAACTTGTCGAGGTTCTCCTCGCTAGTGTCCCAGTAGCCTCGCCCGTTGGCCTCTAGGAAGGTCGACACCAGCTTTCTAAAGCTGTTCGGGTTCGTTTCTAGCAGCCGCTTCTGCATTTCGGGGTCGTTGATGAACGTGTCGTTGGCCTCCTCGTACACCCAGTTGTCGACGGTGCCGCTGCAAATAGCAAGTCTCAACCTGTCAGCATATTCAGAAGGTGTGCTTCTCTTTCGGCCAACTCCCTACTTTTCTGTTGTGCTCCCTTGAGAACGAGAACGAGAGAACCATGTGCGCACGGCTCAAGCTGCTTCAAAAGAGGGCAACTGCGCCGGTGCCAAATTTGGCGTTCCGAAGCGGAAGCTGGCAAATCGCAAGAAGGTAAGACAGGTTCCGGGCAACGTAAGACAGGGGTAACGGCCATGATACACAAGCCCCAAAGAAGCTAGGCCGGCGGTGGACACTCCACTTTGCTACGAGAAAGCAGCACAGAATCCCCCTCTTCTGCTCACCTGGTGGCACTCCATCCCATCGTGTTGGTCAGCCGCTTCTCGATTTCCCTGACGCCCTCGTATCCGCTGGACAGCATGCCCTCGTACCACTTGGGGTTCAGCATCTTGGTGCGCGCGTCCAGCCGGACCGTCTCGGACAGGGACCGGACCTGGACGGGACGAGAGAGCGGGCTTAGGGTACAGAACTAGCCAGAATCACAAGCTTGACGGAAAGGCATTGCAAACGAGAGTGATTACCATTCTCGATTTGCTAGGTGACAATTGGAAGGGGCCAGGTTGGCACTCGAACGACTTTTCGAGTCCAAGGGACCAGGAGGACTTGAACAAGCCAAAGAAACCCTGCTCTCTTACCAACCTTTGACAGAACGCTTACAACCAACCTCTTTGACCGGAAAGCCTCAAACCTCCTTCGTTTCGTCAGACACGTTCAGACCCCCTAACCAACCTTCGACAAAAGTACGCTGACCAGCCTTCAACGGGGTAGAATGGCCCAAAACCAAGTTCTTGCAAAACCCACAGCTGACGTCCAAAAAGAGAACCACAAAGAAACCCTTTTCTCACCTGTGCGTTGGCGGTGGTCGTGTCTGCGATGTACGAGTTGGGCTTCTTCCCGTCCTTTCGCAGGCCCTGCCCTTTCCCAGAACTCGACAAAGAAACCCTTTGACTGATCCAAACACAAGTCAAAAGCCCTTAACCCGGTTCTCACCTGTGCGTTGGCGGTGGTGGTGTCTGCGATGTAAGAGTTGGGCTTCTTGCCGTCCTTGCGCAGGCCCTGCACCAGCTTGGTCGGGTCCGAGTCGAAGTAGTGGCTGACGTCAGTCAGGCTGATCTCGGAGCTGTCCAGGTTCTGGAACGTGGCGTCAGCGGTCGCGAGCGACTTCTCGAAGATGGCGCGGCTCTCCATCATGCCGCTCCCGGGGGCGTCGGAGTTGAACGCAAACGACTTGCGGCTCAGGTACATGTCCTGGGGAGGGAAGAAGATGCGTGTGAAAACCGGTGGAGGAGAGTAGCGGTCCGGAAGTGTGTTAGGTCCGAAGGAGAGGGTTGAGGGCCTTGTTTTTATGGTTGTCACGGGCCGAGAAGAGCGTTGACCCTTTCCAGCTTACTTGCAGCAAGTCAGAAAAGCCGTTGCGTGCTTGCAAGGCAGACAGGACGCAAAGACAAAGATGCGCCAGAGGTTCAATTTGAGTTTTGTCTTCTCGAGGGAAGCAACTTGAAGGACTCACGAAACCCGTTGTGTGCCCAGATCAAGGTCCAGTTCAAAATCCTTCAAGGCACCACCTTTGCTTTTATCATGGTAGACTGCTCACGTCATTAGGAAGCAAGGACTCCCAAGTCGACCAGATCCCACTCTATACCCCGTTCCACTGCAGATCCAACTTCATTTAAACCAGGCCCCATCACCCCCTCACCTGCAGCTGCTTCTCGTCGTTCCACGAGCTGTTCTCCACCGCTAGGTTGACATTCGACGAGTAGGAGCCGGACGCGTTGGAGAAGACGCGCGTCGCAGCCTCGCGCAGGGTGCAGTTGAGCTCCTCCGCCTGCTCCAGCGCGTGCTTGCGCACGAAGTTCATCTCCAGGGGCTCGTCCAGCTCCGCAACCATCTTCACCGCGCGGTCCAGCAAGTTCATCTGGAGACGGGAATGATGTCAATTCTCAATTTTCTAGTTGAATTGAACAGAAAGAAAGTGGGATTTGCATGAGTGCGGGGGTTGCGCTCCAGCGGGTTCATCTGGACAAAGAAAGTGGAAGTCGTGTTGGTTGTCAGAGATTTGATAAAACTAGTACACTTTCAGGCCGCGAATCACCGCTTCGAGGTACAGCCAGCCATTCCCCCGAGAGAAACGGGAAAAGAATTGAGAAAACGTTTGGAGTAGAGGGGGATCAAGCAACGACAACCTGGGTGGGGTAAACCTGAAAGGAGCACTTCAGGACAAGCCTAAAACTCTACTCCGGAACCTAAAAGACAAAAAAACAGAAAGTACCTCGAAGGAGTCGATTGGGGCTGACCGAGTGGAAAAGTTCAGCAGATCCAAGTTAAAAACGCCTTTGCCGAAAGGCTGACAACGACGACTTCCATGAAAGAGGCCAACAAAACCAACGGTGCAATCAGCAGAACACCACAGACTGCAAACAAGCACCCGTCCGTCCTGAAGGGGCCAATCGTTGTTAAAACACCCACTCGCAGTGCTTCTTCATACTTTCTTTCGAGTTTCCTATCTCTCACCTGGTTGATGAACAGGTCCCGGAACACTCCCGAGCAGTTGACCACGACGTCAACGCGGGGCCGGCCGAGCTCCTCCAGGGACACCGGCTCCACCTTGTTCACACGGCCCAGCGCGTCGGGCACGGGCTTTACACCCACCATCCACAACACCTGTACGACAACAGTTCGGCGTCAGCTAGGGAACGTTTGACCGGAGTATTTGTAGTCGAAACGGAACGTTTGACTAGAATGCTTCTTGAACTCGTCAAGTCGGTTCTTCTGCTTGTTCCCACTCTAGCAGGACTGGAGAGAAAAGAACGCATTGATTAGGCTAGCTCGGTCACAGCACAGACCAGGAATGCTGCCAAGCAGGATCAAGAGGGCGTCTCTTATCGTATGCAACGACCTCTGTGACTCGGGAACTTTGTTGACGACCTGCCAACTTCGCTTGCAATTTGAAGGTGGTTCTTTTGAGAGTAGTTCTTTCGAGTTTTTCACCCCTTGAGATAAGCTTTCCTCCTCACACGCCTTGCTCCTCCCACCAGGTTGCTCACAGAGCTTCCTCACCTGCGCGAGCGACTCCCCATACGTCTTGATGTTGTCCGTCCCCCACAGCACGAGCGCGACGGTCTCGGGCCACTTGCCGTCGTTCTCCGCCTTTTGCCGCAGCAGCAGCCGCTCCACCACCACCTTGGCGCTCTGCAGGGCGGCCTGAGTGGGGATCGAAGACGGGTCTAGCGCGTGGATGTTCTTTCCGGTCGGGAGCACCTTCGGGTTCCGGATCGGGTCGCCTCCCGGGCCGGGCTGCACGTACCGCCCTTCGAGCGCCTGCTTCAGCCCGCCGAGCTCGTTGTCGGCAACGACCTGGCAAGGGGGGGAAGAGCTTGTGAGACATTTCAAAGGGCGAAGCACCGGACGCTTTGCAGTTTTCCGCGAAGTTCTGGGTGCTCGGATACTCCATTTGAAGAAGGCATTTGCATGGGGCGCTCTTTGGTGAGGTTTGATTCAAAGATGTTACGGAATTGCGAGCAGAATGGTCCAGGGGTGCAGAGGCGGAACCAGGTTTGAGGTTTGAGCGCGGGTCTGGAGGTTTAGCGAGGAAGCAAAACGTCTTTTTGCCCATGCGAGTCTTCAGGTGCTAGGAGCGACTCGAGGCAATCAGTGAAGGGAAACCGCAACAAACGCAGGGAGACAGATGTGGTTACACTATCGCCATAAAAGCTACCAAACACTTGACTGGCAGGAGTCTGCAAGAACAGACCATGTGCCAACGGATTTTCAAGAGACAGCTCCACCCCGTACCTGCTTGAGGCAGAAAGCCAGGAAGTCGAACAGCGTCTTCATCTTCTCCTTGTTGGCGTTCTTGAACTCGGTCTTGGCGAGCGCCTCGACCCACGGCTCCTTCTTGCGCCCAAAGATCGCGCCCAACTGATCCACCACATTGACCACCTGGCCCTTGCTGTTGACCGTCGTGTCGACGAAAGCGCCGACCGCGTTACGGGACGCAAGCGTGATGTCCTGCAACAGCTGCACGTCCGCCAAATTGCCCTTGTCGCTGCAAAGGGGGGAATGGTTTGTGATTGAGTTGGGCTTCATGTCAGAGAAAATGTTTGCGAACAATGTGACACCGTTACAAAAGGCCAGGGTGATGTGCTTCACGTCCGCCAGGTCGCCCTTGTCGCTGCAAAGGGGAGAAAGGCGGAAGAAATGTTCAGCAGAACGCTTGATGATAGTGAAGCACAATACTGAGACCGACCTTGTGGGGTGAACTGTCAACATTGTAGATCGTTGGTGCAAAGATAAAGAACCAACGAGATTTGAGAGTTTGTACCGTTCCTGATGCATCTTTGCTGGAATAGCTAAGTCTCGCACATCGGAATCATGTGCTTCGTGATTCCCAGCATGTCCACTTCACCTTCAGACAACTTCCTCACAGAACTTCCCAAGCCGCGCAGACTTTGCCAAGCTCAAAGTTTTCAGCCACTGAATGGTGCCATTCAGTCAATCCTGTAACCCGTCTCAAATATCAGGCTGCCCCCAACAGAAAAAGCCCTCTCCATTGGACCTCTCACCTGCTCCTGTACACATCCTCAATGTCCCGCCCGACGGCCTCCGCCAAGATCCCCGGCATCCCAAAGATCTCCTCCTCGGGCCGGTCCAGCCCCGCAATGTTCACCAGCGTCGCGACCGCCTCCTGCGCGCTCGGGGGCTCCCCGATCACGTGCAGCCCGCACGGCAACAGCCGGCTCTCGATCTCCATCAGCTTCTGGTACACCCGCCCGACGACCGTGTCCCGCTCCTCGCTCTCCAGCTCGGCGTCCTCCTCCGGAAGCTCGACGTCCTTGTCGAGATTGCACTGCTTCGCAGTGGAGATGATCGTTGCAACAATCTGCTGACCGCGACCGGTGTCCTTGAGGGACTGGTACGAGGCGATGAGCTCGGAGAGCTGCTTGAGGCCCTTGTAGAGGCCGGCGTTCTCGGCGGGGGGGGTGAGGTAGCTGATCGTGTTGGCGTACGAGCGGCGCTTGGCGATCGTGGCCTCGGAGGGGTTGTTGGCGGCGTAGTAGTAGATGTTGGGGATGGAGCCGATCAGGCTGTCGGGGTAGCAGTCCTCACTCATGCCCACCTGCAGGTAGTAAAACCAAGACATCAGGAAGTCTGCACTCGTCCCAAGTCTGCTCTGATTTGCACTCCTCTTTGCTGGCGTGCAAGATCAAAGCTGGCAAGACAGAGTTTACAGTCCTCAGCATTGCATCCAATGATAGAGAAGAAAAGTTAGCTGCTCCCTAAACAAGTTGATGCTTGGCTGGATCCAATAAATCTAATCATGCTGCACCGGCTTGCTCGCAATTTGACTTTTCTACGATGGTGCTTTGCAGACCTTTTAAGTGAAACCTAGCCCAAAACGTGAGCCACACCAAACCCAAACCATCGATTCCAGTTGATCCCCAAAAAGCAAAGCAAAGCCGGGTTAATCACTGCCACTGCCCACCCACCTGCTTGCCAGGCATGAACTCCAGGGACCCATGCGTGCCGAAATGCAGCACCGCATCGGCGTCGAAGATCTTCTCCAGGTATGTGTAGTACGCCGCAAACCCGTGATGGGGGCTAGCGCTCTTGGAGAAGAGCAGCCGCATCGGATCGCCCTCGTATCCAAATGTCGGCTGCACACCAATGAAGATGTTCCCGAAGACCTTGCCGTAGACCAGCAAGTTCTGTCCGTCAGTGTTGAGGTGGCCGGGGGGCTTGCCCCAGTTCTCCTCCAGGGCCTCAGCGTAGGGGGTCAGCTTCTGGTACTCACGCACAGACATCCTGAGGGGGGGGAGAGGAGTAGGATGGGGTTTAGAATGGGTACGTTGCAGATCACCAGCAAACAGCACCTTTGGGGGAGACTCTGCAAATGGGCCTCAGCGTAGGGGTTCAGCTTCTGGTATCCACGCACAGGCATCCTTGGGGGAAGGGTGGAAAAGGAAAGGGTTTGAGGGATAGCTCAAAGGACAGGGTTTGAGGGATAGCTCTTCAAATTTCTGGCAAACAGCGGCTTTGGAAGCGACAATAGAGGGGGAATGCTGGTCCTCAACAGAGGGGACATGGTGACGTACTGCTTGATACTTAGAGGTGCAGATCTTTCAAGCTCGGCGGCGAACCAGAAGAGTGTCCCCTCAAAGGCTTCCCTGACATCCGGGACTCACTCTAATGATATGCTGACTACTTGGTCCTCCTTCCACCACAACCATGCTCAGAAAAGGTGAGAACCAGGAGAGAATGGCAGGCAGCCAAGAACAGTCCCCCTGTCTAACCCGACACCGAAGGTCTTTTGTAATGATGTGGGATGGAGGAAACAAGCCTGCACTCCTCTAGTCCACCATCCGTTTGTAGTCCACCAGAAACACATTTTGAAAACCCCAGAACCTGTAACAAACTGCTTCAACTTGCTGCACTGCTACCTCAGGACGTTTTGCCTTCCTGCAAAGGTTTACAGAGCCACTACAAACCCGGAACAAGATCCAGGCACTCCCCTGCCAGCTTTTCTTGACCAAAGTCATACTCCCACATAATCGGCATACCAGAAGAAACCCTTCCTGAAGCCTTACTTGTACGCGATGTTGAGGTCGGGGCTGTTGTACTTGGCCTCCCTGTCATGCAGGATCTCCTCCATAAGCGCTTCCGGATTCTCTGGCAGCTCGCCAACATTGTACCCATCTGCCTGGAGCTCCTTGAGCACGCTGTGGATGGAGCCAAACACGTTGAGGTACGCGGCTGTGCCAACGTTGCCCTTGTCGGGGGGGAAGCTGAACACCGTCACAGCCAGCTTCTTGTCAGCCTGCACATAAGGGGAGTGTTTCAGGGGCCTGAGATGCGAACAAAATCCAGGGACCAGTATAAACCCTCCTCGAGAGGGGCGAAGCTTGTTTGGGAGGGGAGCTGAATAGCGTGACGGCCATCTTCATGTCGGTCTGCAGAAAATCTAGGAACGGTAGAATGAGAAGTTGGTCTGCTGGGTACTTGGGAGGGCTGGCTTTCAGAGGAACGGCCTTCAGGAACTTGTGGAGTGGTGAATTTTGGGAAGGAATGGACAGAACTGCAAGCTGCCTAGGTGTTGATAACCTGACTGTCAGGCGTGGTGCTCAGTAGGCAGTTGCTAAAAGCTTCTAGCACACCCGCTGCGCACAGCAAGATAACTTCGCTGGAGAACTTATCCTGGAGCTGGAGACATGCATGTTCTGGAAACCCTGCTTGCAGCAATGCTGAGAGTGGATGATTCCACAGCTGCCCTTGCTTCAGACACATGCTGACTTCTATAGGTTGCACTTACAGTTTCGCAACAGGATAGACAGACTGGACTAAGGCCAATCTTGAATCTTGAGGCGCATTGACTGACGTCGGGAACCTCTGCTCCTGACGAGACACTCAGGACAATCTGTGAGATTGAAACCGACACCCTGCTTTGAGCAAGGTCAGCAACCGCTGCCTGTAAACCTACCTTGGCCTTCCTCTTCAGGTTGCCCCACTTGATGGCGCGAGTGCAGACGGACTCCACACGGTCATACAGAGCGTGAGACTTGCCTGCAGAAGAAGACCAAACCCGCCTCTTCAGGGACTAGGCTCAAAGCACTTACAAGAATTCCTAAAAGAGCTAAGCTGTTCAACTTGATGAGTGAACCTTTCTGAAAGAGCTGCCTCCAAGTGTGTGCTATTGGCAATCCAGAGTTTGCCGAAGGCTTGCGACCTCCAGATCCAGCATTCTCCTTACATGATATCCAAAGCACGAAGCTAGCCGTTTCGTGCTGTAAGCATCTTCCTATCCCAAGCAATGCTGACAGAGTTCCGCGCACATTCCAGATGTTTACAAGGACAAGGCCTTTGTCAGGCAACCGCAACAATGCAAGCAAACCTGTTCCTGCCAATGTTGCCACACAATCCCGATAATGCAAGCAAACCCCACTACCGACCTCACCTGTCCTGCTGTCCCTCCCTGAGAAGACAATTGGCTCAAGCCCGCCGTCCAGCTCAGGCAGCGCCACCTGGAGCGCCACCTGGACAGGGTGCAGCCCCAAGCTGCTGTCGAGCCACTCCTCCGTGGTCTGAAACACCAGGGGGAGAGCAACCATGTACGGGACGTCCAGCTTTGTAAGCGACTCAATCGCCTTGGGATGGTCCTGGCTGGCAGGCCCCCCGACAAGCGCAAACCCGGTGAGCGACACCACTGAGTCCACCATCGGCTTCTGCGTGATGGGGTCGTAGTAGAAGCGGTCGACGGGGCCAGAGAAGTCGAGCCCGCCTGCAAAGATGGGGATCACGCGCGCACCGCGCGCCTCGAGCTCCATCACAATCGCGGAGTAGTGGCCCTCGTCACCTGTCACGAGATGGCTGCGCTGGAGGATGAGCCCGATGGTGATCGGCTTTGTCTCGCGCAGGCCCTTGAGGTCCTTGCGCGTATCGTACCAGTTGAGGTACTCCTTGACATCGTCGTACATGCACGGCGCGAGGGGGTGCCAGATGCCGGTGTCCAGGAACACCACGGGGTCCTCGAACTGGAGCTTGCTGCTCTTGAGCTCCGGCACGTACGCTCCCGCGATCATGACCAGGAAGTTCTCGAGGTTCTCAGGAGAGCCGCCGAGCCAGAACTGCAGGCTCATCATGAAGTTGCGCGCGTCCTGCGCCTTGTCAGACGGCAGGTACTTGAGGACCTTGGGCAGCGTCCTGATGAGCTTGAGCATCCCCTCCTCAAAGCCGGACCCTGACTCCTTGCGCTTCTTGCGCATGAACTGCGCGATGGCGCTCTTGGACTGCCCCAGCTGCGACATTGAGAAAGTCCCCAGCTTGTTCAGCCGCATCACTTCGGGCATGGACGGGAACACGAGGACTGCATCCAGCCTCTCCCGCTCCACCTCAACCGCCTCCCTGATCTTCACCGCAAGCTCCTCAATGAAGATGAGCGAGCCAATGAAGATGTTGGCATCCGAGAGGTCCTTCTTGAAGGACTCGTAGTTCTCAGGGTCCCGCAGCTCCTCTACCAAGTACCCGACCACCTCGACGGCCAGGTCATCCCGCTTCCGATTGATGTTCCTGACTGCGGCTGAGAGGGAGGACTGGTACTGGGCCTCCAGGACGACGTAGACAATTTTGACCGTCGGTTTGCCGACCTGGGGCTCAGGGACGATACGCCTGACGTCGGGGCGCGTCTGGGTGAAGAGGCCGTTGCCACCGAACATGGTGATCGTCTGCGCAGTTGGAGAGGACACTCTCAGGACACTGCTGGACCTTAATCTGCATCACTGCTGAGCCTTAAATTGCAACATCCCTGAATTTTGACCCTCTACCCGACAATTACTGCAGCAGCTTGGAGGACAACCAGGAGATTAAGTTGCCACATTCCAAGCTTGAATGCATCTCAGGAATGCTCACTAAGTGCAGAGTGTCCTTCAAGTCACAAGTATCCTGAAAACACAGCTTGGATTCCTCCCTTGCCCTTTGCAGCACATTCCAAGCATCTGACGAGCAGAGATTGGAAGTCAGCTGGAGATCTCACCTTCCTGCCTCTGCCGACAACAGGAAGTGCTGCGAGTGGTGCGGCCCCATTGACTGAAGCCTGCATATTTGAGAAGGACTCATTAGAACTCCAGGACTGACAAGACCCGTTGCAAATTGTTAAAGAAAGATCTCCCAGAATGGGACTTCATCATCTTGCACTCTGGACCTTTTATACTTTTGGGAGGGATGCACTGGCAAGAAGGACAACTCATCAGACGTAACAAGGGACATCAAAGGAGCAGGCTGTATTCTATTTGCAGAATATCCTACTGACCACACTTACATTTCTGCCATCAATGGCGTTCGCCTTCCGCAGGCCCTGGAAAGCCTGCCCAACCAACCCTACATTGCGAGACAAACCTGCAGGGAGCTTCAAATTTTCAGCAACCCTTGCTCAAATTATCATGAAAGGTGGCAAACATTATATTTTTACGACTTTTACTTCCAACATCATGATGCCCTTGCTCTGAATGCTCTGAAGGCTAGCTTCCTTATCAGTCAACTCAACAGCAATTCAAAGGATTGCAGCAAACATACACCTGTGCCGGGGAAGGCAGTTCACAAGCCACAATCTGGTCATGAAAAGATAACATAAGCGAACCCAAATGTAGTGCTGTCTCACCTGTCTGCGCCGCCCTGCCTTGTGAGGGTTTGCAAGCAGCGAGTGGGCAAGCTGCACCACCCAAAGTGCCCGCCACAGCCTGCATCTTGCCCCCCGCTCGCTGACCTCACGCAAAGTACAGCTGAGCTCACAATTGCCCCCTGCTTTCCCCCAGCTATAATGCTGCTCGAGAAGCACGTCGTACAATCCCTCTTCCTCCACAGGCTTCACTTTCTTTGGCTGGCTGGTAATGGCTGCCTCAGGCTGTTCAACCAACGGAAGCTTTGAAAGTTTCAGCCTCATCCACCTCGAGATTTTCCTTCTCCGAAGATTCAGATTCCCGACAATGAGGCTTTTGGTGTGACCTAATTCCGCCCCGGCCCCCAACGCCAAAATCGAAGTAAGCCCGGAAAGGATGTACCGGTAAAATTGTTAAACTAAAGATTACCACAAAGGGTTAACCAGGAAAAGAGTCCCGGTCGGCTTGTATTTTCCGTAGTTTGGTCGAAGTTATCGCACCAAAGCAGCGTTCGTCTAGAACCAACAACTCGCGATCTGCGCTGGATTGTTCACCCAATGCGGGGCCGGCGTCGCACAATAAAGTGCGTTTGACGTGGAGTTTATGGAGTTCGTGATTTGCTGCATTGGATTTTATATTCCGACGTGGCCTAATTTGACCAATCATGGACCTGTAAAAGATCCTCAGATTCAGGATACCCAATGACAACCGTGTACTAGGCGCGCGCAAACCCGATTCTCTAGATCCTGCGCGCGCGTTCTCGGCCAATCAGGGCAGTTTGGTCAATGCCCATTCTCTTCTGATTTCGCGAGTCGCGACTCCAACTTCCAAGTTTGCACAGACGAAGGGTGCACTGGCAGCATGCCTCTTTCAATGTTTCATGGCATCGCGGCAGAGATGCACCTCCTCCCTAGCTAGTAGCTGCAATGCGGGGCCAATGCCGCAACAGGAGGTGCAGCATTCACAATTGGTCGTTTCCTGAGCATCTAGCTGCGAGCCCGCCGCTGCATCTCGTTCATGGTCATGTCCACCAGTTCGTGTCCTACTTTTCATCAGGTCTGCTGCATTGCAATTAAACAGCCAACATTTTGGGAGTGTGTGCATCATCCACTTCTCCAGCCAGATAATTGACCGGTGCAGAACGCTCGCAGAACCAGCACCTTCGCATTCACGTTCAGCTGCCGTGCTTTCAATCAATGCCAACTCAGCGCGCGCTGCCCTAGCGCCTAGTTCTCCCGCTCGTGGAACTTATGCACTGCATTTCTCCAGCCAGCATTGTGGCTCTGTGAGTGTCAGCCACCATGTCGCGAGCTCTCTCGCTACGGGCACTCTTTCGTGCACATCCCCCCCTCCGCCTTCTCCACCGATTGCCCCGCGAACCAGCTGGCGTTGCCTTAAATGATGTCACCGGATTCACTGCGGCAATCGCTCTCAACCAACCTATAAGAATGCACCACTCAAGGGCGCTGGGGCCATTCTCGCATTGGGGAAATGCCACTAGGGGCAAATTAATTGATAAAGCTCCTCGCAACGGCCTTGCGTCATTGGCCCCCTGGTGGCAAATGAGCTCTGTACGGTGCATGAGTGCGGGCAGCCCAGAGCATGTCACGGTTGAGGAAGACCCGGTGAGTTAGGCGTCTTCTACCAGCAGTAGTTGCCGCAGGCAATCTTTTTTGAGATGGGCCACATTGTGTTTCATCTAACAACGTGGCAGTATATTCTACGCTGGTGAAAGAAGTTTGTTGATTTGTCCTCCTGAACGCCTCCAGTGAGTTGCCTGCTTCCAATTGTATGCTTGAGCTCACACTAGACTGCACTCCTTTTAGTCTGACAGTCAGCCATCTTGAAAGTGACCTTCCTTTGTGGCTGGTCACTGTTGAACGCCGAAGAAAGTGAAAGTAGTGTGAGCCAATTCCATACCCCATTCCTCTTACCCACCGATAGAATATTCTCTCTCCTTGAGCCGTGCGCAGGATGATGTGCGATATCACCACACCATCAGAAGTGGCAGGCACGTGCTGAAGGGTGACCTCGCGCCGGAGTCTGGGGGGACTGATGAAGGTCCATCGTGAGTGAGCAATTGTTCATAATTTCGCCTTTCTTGTGCGCCCCAGCCTGTTTCCTTGCACGCTCAGAATACTGCCACCATTCATGTACAAGTTGACCATCTTGGTGTTCGGAGTTTGATCCAGACAGCAAGCAGGTCGTTGATTGCTAAGGAAGTCAAAACGCACTGATTAGATGTTAGAGAAACATTCAATTGGCAGTACTCGAGAAAGCTCTGCAGCGGAGAGGGACACAGAACAAGAGGCGAAGATTTCTGTGGCTCTTTTGAAATATACTAAATTGAAAGATTGGATCTGTATTTTGAGCTGACAGCACTCCTGGATTCTTTTAGCCGAAAAAGAAATGCATTGGATTACAAGGGGACATAATCGTGGCTTTTTTTGCAGGCCAAAGGAGCTGCTAATGTCAGGCCTTGGACTCTGTACATCAATGACGATTCGAATGGTGAGGCAAAGACCATACTTAGAGCTGACAATCGGTTCAGATATTGTGCGGCAAGAAATTTTTCAAGGAAGTACCTTCGTACAATCCTCCTCGATACACACATATCGCGTTAATGTGACGTCCACACCAGGTTCTTGAAAGTTGACATTTCTTCAATATCGACTTGGTTTCCATCCTGCTTTGAGATTTTTATGCACAGACCAAGGGACTCACTGAAGCAAGTTGGTATGGGTCGTCAAAAAGGCCGCAGGGCAGTTTCGGTCTTGTCGATTCACCCGATTTGGCAGTGGCTACGCTACGTCCCAATTGTGGTACTTTGCCTGCTTGCCTGGTACCAAGGACAAGCGGCATTCAATCCTATTCGTCCTCAGTATGCAGACAGAAAGAAGTGGCCCCTCGAGCGGGTGAACGTGGAGGTCAGGGAGTTCACTAAGCCAGGTAAGAAGCTCAACGTGGATACTCAGACGTCCGTCCCTTCTGGAAATCATCTGACGATATTCCTTGAACCCTTTGAAGACATACACACAGATCAAAGAGGTTCGAGATCCAATAGGTAAGCTATGCAGCAACTTTCGGCAGTGGTGGATAGTATGCCTTCCGGAGTCGGTTCTTCATAAAAAAGGCAACTTTCTGCTTCGAACTGGGTGCTTGGGGACGTTTTTCTCCGGGCAGAGCCGCAAAATGACAGTGGTCATGACGTCAGATCTTCGCTCGTTCGTTTGAAAGGGTACGCGGTCCTGGAAGGTCTAGCAGTAGTACGCTTTCGTCCTAACGGCGATTCTCAAGCTTTCCCACTTGAAGCAGTCTAGCAGCTTCTCGAACATCTACGAGCATAGGACTTTGACATCGCCTTTAGGCCTCAATGATTCCAGGTTCAAACCCCCCTGATCCGGTAAACGGATTTTCCATCCTCAGGATCTCACATTCTCACTCACATCTGTAAGGGTTCGCGAAGCTTTCTCCGCACTTCGGCGGGCTCTCAATTCGTTACTCGTTATTTCGAATCGGATTCACCCGACATTTTCTCGTTTGAATTCCAACATCTGAAGGCCTGATTGATCGTTCGTAATAAGAATAATATTACTAATAATTATAAAAATAATACCACCTGCCAATGAAGGCTCTCAGCTTGAAGTGCAACTCGTTTCTGAAAGGCTTGAGCCACCAGGACTTTAGAACTCCGCCATAGCGGACTTGAGAAGCAAAGTGAAACGGAATAGAAGCGCTCAACTTTGAAAAAGGCCTTGTTCCCGCTCGCAGGGGCCCACGTACCTGAGGAGCTGCTGGTGACGGTGCATCTGACAGGGCCTCAGCTGACGTACGCGCAGCGCGCGCGCCTGCACGAGATTGGAGGTGAGCGCATACAGGCGCACTTCCACTTTCCTCTTTGAGCCGTACTGCCCTATGCCGGTAGATCATCACGATCGCATCTCCAAGTCCCTGCTCAAATTGGCCGGGGAACGCAAACGCCGATGTTCGCCCCCGCCACTGAACGAGGTAACGACCAGAGTCAGCGAACGGGCAGATGGTCGCTCCCAAGCGATGACGTCGGCTGACAGTAATCGGTGGCAACTTTGAAAATTGGGTCGGATTCCAGATTCCCTTGCACTGAAAGTTGTGACCAGATGACAACTGAACGCGCTACGATCCCTATCATTCCATCGGGGTTGCACTTGCAAGCACGGAAGCACAGTCAAGGTTTGCGGAAGACGTAAAGGGAAGCGGTGCGGTTGGAAAGAGAGGGAGATCACTCGGCAGCGAAAGCGTTTCGCTTGTCACGTTGTTCGGCGCACTGCATCTACAGATCGTTGTTCTTCTGGGCACAAATCTCAGCAGCAGACCGTGGAAGCCTTCTCCTTCCATTCAAAAGTCTTACTTGAGGCGTACACCGGCCAGCAAATTGATTCGTTCTCGCACTCATTTCCGCGAGGGAGCTTGCAAAAAAGGAAGGTTCCAGTATACTCGCACCACTTCAGTCAGCGGTTGGTCCAACTTCTTGTTCGATTTCTCCGTTCATCCGAAAACGGAGCGTAAGCCGCTGGGCGACGTCATAGTTTCGGAAGGCCCCGTTGTTATTCTTCTTCCTTCTGGCGCCAAGCCGTACCCGGGGGGGAATCCATCTGTTATCTGACGTCATGTCACCGCCACGCTTAGATCAGGTACGTTTCGCAAAGTTGCTGTAAAGTTGACAACGACAGAACTTTCGGTGATTTTCGCTATCTGAACGGCTATTAATGTTGACGACCTCGTTCCATGACCCACGAGACGAAAGTCAACACGTTTCAGCGCCAGAGAAATGAAAGTCGGGTTCAAACTTCATGGGGAGAGGGATTCTTTCACCAAATCACGGCGTATTTCTATCTTGCAGACCGATGTCCAGTCAAGCGGATGATCAAGGGCGAGATGCCCAAGGGGATTTCCAGCGTGCTTGCGGGCAGGGATCTTGACCACGTGATAGAGTAGATTTGACGTAGCCTGGTCACAATCGGAAACTCTGTACATAAATCTTTGTCGACAAGATGTCCCGGCCACTATAAATGATCCAAGATTCATCAGGTCTACCTGCAAAGCAGGCAGTGTGAACGCGGCTCAGGTACAAGCCTCTCCTTTATAATCTAAGCACGCTTATATGAGTGTCTGAACAAGGTAAGCAGCTCACGTAGGCTGACGTCACAACCAGAATTCTGTGGAAGAAGGCAGCGGGCGCTTGCATGCTTGCTTATCAGCAGCGGCACCAGCGGACTTCGTGACCAGTCAGAAGCTGTCTAGTCGTGTAGCTACTGTGCCGTCCGCAATGGTACATAAAGACTTTCAACGAAGAACTCTGTCAGTGCGTGGTCTGATCCATGTTCTAGGCTGTGGCCGGTTACATTCATGCAATGATCGATCGATGCATGTCTCGTGACGTATCATTGCTTCAGAAAGCTGTAAGTTCCGAACTTAGTTCGTCATATACAATGCCAGTGGCGCATGCAGCCTCGAATGCATGTGGCGTGATGGCGATGCGAATGTTTACGGCCATGTCGTGGCCCCCGATCATTTTGTCACATGATCTGCCTAAGACTCACTTTTGACTCAACGAAAGCGAAATTTCATCCGACTCGTATGATTTCTTGCAATGATCTTTGCCACATTGCACACGATCCTTATGTAGACCTCACACTGTGCAAGAAGTAGAAGCCGCATTGGTCATGTCAAGTTCACAACCTACAAGCTTTTGGGGGGAATGATCTGCAGTTTTTTTTCCGTACGTTCCAAATCTCGTAATTGATCATTGAACGATCAGAGTCCGCTTCAAGTTCAAGCAGACATCGAGCTGCATGGCAAATACAATTGCTCAAAGGGTCCGATTAGAATTGTCTGAAGTTGAGATCTCAGTGTCTCACACTTGCCACAGGTCAATAGGAGAAACAACAAACACACGCCTGTATCAGATCCAGTGGGGATGCAGTGAATTGTCTACTTCTTCTTCCCAACCTTTTTGGTGATAATCTCATCTGAGTACCGGATACCCTTGCCCTTGTATGGCTCTGGACGTCGTTGGTCCCGTATGTTTGCACAGAAACGCCCTATCAGTTCTCGGTCATAACCCGCTATTGTTACCCTAACATTTCTCTCTACTTTGACTGTCAAACCCTCTGGAATTTTTAAAATAACTGGATGACTGTAACCCAGGTTCATCACCAGATCTCGTTCATTCACCGATGCTCTGTAACCGACCCCCACAAGTTCCATCTCTTTGAAGCAGCAATCTTCCAGACTGAGTGCACCCTCTTTGCCGATCGGCCTGCAAGAACGATGACGCAGATGGGCCTGAGCAAGTATCTAGCAGAACTGGCTGTTAATCTCTTTGAGGAATTCTCGGCTTACAATTACTCATTTGGCCTGGACGTTTAGTCCCAGAACTAGGACTGGTATCCAACAAAAGAGGACACTTCCTGTACTCCAGCACTCGTTCCTGTTACTCAGAAGCTTGTCAAAGCCAGCGCATTTGGCCTAGGCATAAGCGCTGAATGAAAGCAGTCTCCATTAGTTCTGCAACACAGTGAAGTTTTCGCACTCATCCTCTGTGAATGCAAAAGCAGTGGTGCGACGTTACCCTTGCACTTGATCTTTGGAAAGACGCTCTTCAAAACTGTGTGCTTACTTTGTGGAGCGCCTACCAGCATCAGCGGCACGAAGGTACGGCACTCTGATAGCAAAACGTGGCAAAAAGGCTGCAATCTACAATGTTTTTGAGAAGTGGATATTGCTGACATCGGCTAGAAAATGCTGTTCCTCCTGTTGCTCAATCTTACTGCATAAACATACTTACGAATCGTATGACCAGGGCTGAAAAATCAATGGGAGAACCTCCCGTCAACGCACCTGTCATCTGTAGCGGAGGCTGGCGCCGCCGCACTCTGCGCACATGCTGCACCACTGGAATGCAGCAGCCTTCCGTGCATCCCAGCACCTACAGCTGAGCTTGCAGGCCCCTCGACAGCGCCAGAACGTCTACCAGCCTGCAAAAGCCTGGATGCCAGAGCGGCCAGATTGACCAGCTCTCTCCTTGCTATGGACCCCATCCTCCGTCCGCGTACAATCGTCTCGAGAATCTGACCGCCCCAGCGATCAGCGCACCTGCCTGAGTTTGATGAGTTGAATCTAGTGCCTTTATGCACTTACCACTCCACTTATCACTTGAAGACTTTACAAATTGCAGGGCGCCACAGAAGAATTCAGCAAGTTTCAAGCCTGATCTCAATTGAACTCAGGAACCTTCAAAAGCATTACGGGGTGGTGGTGCCAGGTGCAGCATTGAAACACCTCAAAAGCAGCAATGCTGTCAACAGGTGGGAGGGCAGATGGTCCTGGGAAAGCAACGCTTAAATATTTCTGGAGCAGGTTCTGGAGGAGGTTCGATTTCTTGGTAGCAAACCTCCTTTCAAAATTTGCCAGTGGCTTGAATTCGTGGATTTTGGAACCTAAGAAATTGGCATCTATCAAGGCGGTGTACGCGCTTGAAACATGCGGATATGCAGGCTCAAAAAGATCATAAGGAGGCCGCCGCCGGCCGCGACTCGAGCCGTGAAGCGTGATCTGAATATATCTTGTCTTACCGAGTTCGAAGGGAGAGCTCGAGAGTCGACATTGGACAACGTTATAAGCGCAGTATATTACCAGAGCAGAAGATCATACGCAAGCAGTTTCCAATGCCATACGTCCGATAAGTCAGATTCTAATAGGGCAGACTTGGAAGTTTGGCGGCGCTTGAAACTTGGAAGCCTTAGGCTCTGCTTGAGCTTTTGAACAGCTCAGGAATACTTCTTTTGGAGCAGGCTCGTGTGTGTTTGTTTGGAGCAGGGTGGACGGAGCCTGTGGGGGACAGATAAACAAAGGGAAAGGTCAGGTTCTCGAAGCTGTACCCCGCACTGGGCCAGTTTACTTCTGCCCTGAGTGGGTGTCTGTTTAGTATTGGGCGAGAGGGGCCCGAATATCGGACGCTGTGTATGTGATAGAAGAGCGGGGACGCGCAGAAAGGGGCCATCATGGCGGCGATGGCTGCTGTAGGGTCGTGTGCAGGGGCCTTGTCCTGGACTCCTGCTTTAGACAAGGTGCGCACAGCGAACAACTTTTCAGCAATGTTGCACTCACCAAGTGCATTTCGCATTGTCTCTACGAGGACCCTATCAGTAGGGACTAGTTGCACGTCTGTGTTCCTGCATTGGGAAGGTCCAGTTGACGCTGTTCCCTCGTTTGCCCGCCTATGTGTCGCCCATTTGCTGGTATCTTCGTCATCAAACATTCGAGCTGTAATGCACTTATCGCTGGGTTTGGTAGGGTTAGGCCCATGCTACACATTGTGTGAGCAAAAAATCTTTTAATGATGTACCTGCATTTTGCTGTTTACCCTTTGCAATGGTCTGGGGTTCGCTTGGTAACGGTCTAAAGTAGCCATAGAAGTCACAGGTCAGCGAGCAGCATAACCGAGCCCGCTTGCCTGTTTCTTGCAGGGTTGCGGATCCTTCCAGGCATCCAGGTCAGTTGTTATTTATGGAGGCCCTCTGGCGTACTGTCAAATTTGCATTTTAGGGGTTTGACGCAAAGTGGTCATAGTGCTGTTAGATTTGCTGTCAGTGCCCTGTAGTCTTTCGGTCCGCTATGGTGAGTATTGCTGTGAGATTAGCAAGGGCGCGCAAGCAGGAGTTGCTGTACGCATGCCCCTCAGGCACTGCATTGCGGCTGATGTGACACCGATGATGGATCAGCTGCTACCCCCTTGGTTTGCAATGCAACTTCAGCTCAGCCACGACTTCCTTTTCACGAGTCACTGTTGGAGACACTGGTGCTACATTCAGTGTGCGTACTTGGATAAGAGTTCCATTTCAGAATTGTCCGACCTTAAGTCCTGCTTGGGCACAACGGGGCAGCTAGCAGAGCAGCAATGTGGGCTGGAACGTTTCGTAGAGACGATGTCAACAAGGTAGCTCTCTACAGATGTCACAATCTTGCAACGACTCCGCTTTGTAATGCCCGTATGCTTTTGAACGTGGTAGTTTTGGACGGATTGGAATTGGTATTGCGGAAAGAACCTGCTATTGTTACACCACCACTTTCGGCAAGATTACGCACTCTGCTCATCAATTGAATGTTGGAGCTATTGGACCGCTCTTTCCACGACACAAGTACCTTCTTTACTGCTCATTAGAAGAGTAGTTCCTTGGTGAGAGAGACCCTGGCTCGTTTGCACTCCCACACGGCCCTTCCCCCAACCTATCCTTCTGCATAGTAAGCTGAGAACCTGAACATATTATTCCTCGCTGTCTGCTACAGAAACACTTTCCTCTCCGGAGCGCACCATCTTCCCCCCGTCTGCTCCACCAGCCAGCGCGCGGTGCTCCCTACCCCTGCCATTGTGTGCAAAGAATCTCGTATCGGCAAGGCGCCGATCCCCATCCCGAAGGGAGTCACCGTCACTCTGAAGGACAAGAGCCTGGAGGCGAAGGGCCCCTTGGGGCTGCTCACACGGGAGTACCCCCGTGAAGTGAGGCTGGAGAAGGAAGGGGAGTCGGTGTCGGTGTTCAGGACAGATGAGACGAGGCGGTCGCGGCAGATGCATGGCCTCTTCAGGTGAGGGCAGAGCGGGTTGGTTTGCTTTTGGGAAAAGCGCTTTGATGAAGCCTATAGCTGTTCATCGCTTGTAATCGTGAAGGTGCGCAACCAGGGACGTTTTTGGATGTGCAATTAAAGGTTGCCAATTTGCTTGATTAGAAACGTCCCGCGTCGGTTGCCCTGCTCTTACTCTACGTTCAAATCAGCTCTCTGAAAATTGGTTGGAATGTATGAGCTGAAAGGTTTTTGCCATGACCTCCTCTTGCTGATACTTTTCGTGAGACTGAGGCAAAGATCTCTGCGGGAAAGTTCTTCTGACCACTTCTCATGACTGGCAGCCTTGTGGGCTTCTTCGTCATCCTCTGAAGATCCTCTCGTAGGGAATACTTGCGCTGCCGGAGCACTCTTTCGAGCACCTCTTACCGTTTCCTGACCCGTAATCGCAGGACCCTCACGGCCAACATGATCAACGGCGTCTCCACCGGCTTCAAGAAGGACCTAGAGCTGATTGGTGTTGGTTACCGTGCCTCCGTGGCGGGTCAGACGCTAACCATGAACCTGGGTTTCAGCCACCCGGTTGTCATGGAGATCCCCGAGGGTATCAACGTTAAGGTAGAGGGCAACACGAGGATGAACATCTCCGGGCGCGACAAGGAGTTGGTCGGACAGTTTGCGGCGTCCGTTCGGCGGTGGAGGCCGCCAGAGCCGTACAAGGGCAAGGGTATCAAGTTCCAGGGCGAGGTCATCCGTAGAAAGGCTGGCAAGGCTGGCAAGAAGAAGTAGGCGGGGCGCCCTTGATCGGGTTGGGTTTCCCCTTTTCGGAAGCAGGCAAAGAATGTTGTTGTTGGAACTGAGCACAAGGCATGGTCCACATGGGTTCTCCGTGCTGCTAAGGTGAAGAAAGGTGGATGTGTTGCTTCAATATACTCATATTCTGAGGGCCAGATAAGGCGGCTGTGATTCAACTGCGCTATATTTGCCTATCATATGAGCTATCTTGAATTTAAGTGCATGCAGTGGTTTCAAGCCTGACCGGACTCCCCAGCTCACAGCAGATTTTGTTTTTGCAATGTTCTCAGAGAGTCTCTGCCAGGGCGGCACATGTCGCTTGCATCAATTGCACGTGCATTTCCGTTGAATGCTGCCAGGCTCGCTGTCACCATGAGTTCTGGGGGTGGTTGAGCATGTCTGGCAGAAGTTATACAGCTTCTAAACCATCACAGTGCCGCATGCAGCATGCCATGAAATGATGGGCTCAGTGCAACTGCGAACGCGCCTCATGCACTTTGGCTATAGTGCTGATTATTATGAGCACGGTACTAGTTTTTATATACCCACGTATGAAGTATTATCCGCGTAATACCCACCCATGTACGCGTGTAGCCTTTATGCGGACGATCTGATATTGAGCCTAGTTGTAAGGTAGGTGCACCATGCAGGACTGAGCTATCCCATATGGACCCGATGCAACCATCCGGCCACTCCAACATGGTAGCCGCCGTGCCAGCATAACCTTATATAACCCTAAATTGAATCCTACATTACATGACTGACACTTAAGATTGAGACGAGGCCATTGTGCTGCGTTCCTTGGTGGTTGAGATGCGATCTTTATTCTTTGACAGCAATGAAATTCAATCGCATGTGGAGTCGACACAATGTGCATAATCTCGGATGTGTCATTTGCCAAGGTGTTGGCGGCATTGCTGCTTCAGGAACTACCCATAAATGTGTACCTGCCGACCCCGCACCGGCAGACGCTTCGCCGCCCGCCGTCCACACCGACATCCTGGACCCTGCGCACGA